>JAQGBA010000448.1:0-34494 GCA_034698125.1 Prionchulus punctatus | reverse complement strand
ACTCAAAACAATCAATTAGTTGATGAGAAATCGTATTTTCAAAAAAACATACTTTCTTTTGAATCACCCTGTATATGTAGTATATGTAATTAATGTTTTTAGAACGTAATTTATTTTTTTCGCATTTTTTATTTATTTTAATCGTAGTATTTTTGAAAATCAAATTCAAACAAGCTAAAATTCTATTAATTATATAGTTGCCGTGTTTTTACTCCTACAGAATAAACGAGCGTCGACCTTTTACACAACGGAAGAACCCGTTTGTCCTAACCATCAGGAATGGAAAAATATCAGTCAGGCGACCACTGCGGACGGGGTTACTGTAGAGGTCATACAAGGCATGTTCGGTTGGGGTTACCAATGGTTCTACACCGTGGAATGCGACCCTAGACACGAGGGTCGACCGTGCAGATGGATCGAGCAAAGGTAGCCCGATAATCACACTGTCTAGCAGCACAGTTTTGCTTGTTTCGCGAAGCAGTTAGTGAGGTTTTTTGTTTTTCCAACAACTTTTCACCCGCTGATTCTGTTTTCAGCGTTTTTTCGAAAACAAGTTGTAAAACAAAAGAGAATCTCGTTCCGGCTATAATTAGGGAGTTGGACGCCGATTCGTTCGATTGGAAAATGATACGCATTCCTGCTCAGTGCGACTGCATTCGCGAACAGCAGGTTTACTTGTAAACAAAACAAAAGCTTGTCCTGGCGATTGTCCTATCCGAAGAATTGCATAATCATCGAACGACTTGCGTTGTTTTTGAACAATTTTAGTTTTTCTTTCGAAAAATGAAAATAACCGTAAATCTGATAAAAATATGTTAGCATGCTAAATTTAGATGAACCTGTTTTAATAAAAGTACATACGAAACGATTGTCGAAAGCAAAATTTAGACCGTGACGTCATAACTTTGTTGAACTATAATTGCAATAGAAGATCCTGACGAACTATAGTTGAACATTTTGAATCTTTTCCACATGACTGTAGTTGAGAACTGTATACACTGTAGTTTGAGTTTCTTCTTGAAAAATGCCCTTATAACTTACTTTTGAAACACATTTTTTGTTTTTACCTATCTAAAGCTAGCATTTTTAAGAATTTTTCAACTTTTATATTGTTTAAAAAATAAAATTTACAATAATAGAATGAAACGAATTTTTCGTAGACTTCCACAGAAAAAGTTATGGAACGCTCGCAAAGAAAAAAAATCTTTAAAAAAATGCGAAATAACAAAATATAAACTTTTTTCTTTCAAATACATAATAATTATATTTTTACAACCACTAAAATGAGACGAATAAAGAGCAAAACAAAACAAAAATTTATAGACTTTCCACTAACGATCTAGAACAAAAAAAAATATCGAATTCGAAAAACCGACGTAGAGATTACCGAAAATACACAGTCGAAACGAAAATAAACACGTTATTAGCTTTTTAAAACAAAAAAACCAACAGTTCAGGCAGCTTGTAAACTATTAGCCGAACCGCACGGTCCGGCGGCCGTCGAAAATAATGATGAAATTTGATAATTATTCGAAGGGTTGTTAGCCGTCGACGACGCCGACGACGAAGAATATACATTGGTAACGTCTTGTTGTCGCGACATCGACAACGCGTCGGAAGGTTTAATATTGTTTCTGTCATGGTCCAACGACATGTCTTCGAAAATAGCTTTGCCTGCAAAAATGAAAACTAGTCAGTGATTTTTCAGTCCCAATGCATTTCTTCAGCAACTATACGCAACTTCAGCTTACTGAGGGTATAGTTCTTGAGTTTGCCTCAATGATTATAGTTCATCTATAGTTGGCCTATAGAAAAACAAATTTTGTCACTAACTAATGCAAATTACCAGCACTGTTCGGCGGCAACATGGCACCGGGTTGAGGCAATGGTAATTGAAACGTGCCGTTGACGGACGGCGTCGACGGCGACTGAACGGCGGCCATCATTTTTTGACGGACTTCGCGAATTTTCAATTGCAACGTTTGTTTCACTGGGAATATGTCCATGTGCTGCGATTGAAACGTCGACGTCGCCTGAGCTAAAGCGCAAAAAACATACAAAAATTACGTCGAACAAGCGACGTTTGAATTTCAATTCTCACCTGACGGAAACATCCCTTCCTTCTCCAACAGGCCCATGACCAATTGGCGCCGTTGGTCGAGCAACTTGCGACTGCTGGACTTCTCGAAGTCCATCGGAGTTTTTGGGGTTCGTGGCGAGCACATGGCCGACGAGCAATCGCTATCGTGATCTTAAAACAAACTTAATTCAGCCGGCTAATTCATCTTCCGAGACTTTATATGAAACGATATTATATAATGAACTATAAAAAATACATGGAAGTAGTCACTGAAGAACTATAGTCGCTAAAGGGCTATAGTTTGCGAAGAACTATAGTGAACCAAATTACCAGTCCTGATCGAAAACGGCGACTCGTTGTTGAACGTTTCGACGTTGAAATTGGCTCCGAAAAACACGTTGCCGCGTTGTTGACGGCCCGGCGTACGGGGCGTCGACGACGCCCGAGCGCTACCCGGGCTGATCGGCGTACTCGCCGCGTCGGACGCGCCGTCGCCCGGATCGACCGTTAGCAAGCCTGAAATTTTGTTTTTGCCAGTAACAACGTGGCAATGTTACGTCGAATCACACCGCTCACCTCCTTTTCTATTTTGTTTTTCCCTTATCGTCCTCATCACGGCCGACGGCGTCGTCGGCAACGACGCCGGTCCCGATTCCATGAAACCGGGTACGAATTCGGGCAATTTCGCGAACTTGACGCCGAAGTTTACTTTCGATAAAACTCTGAACGCGAATTTTGCTTTTAAAACGCTGAACAACGTCAAAACTGGAATCATCTTTTCTTTTTTTTGTTACCTATCCATGCTTTCGTCGTTTCTTTTGAACAATTTCTTCTGCGCTCCGCTGGGAGTAGCGGGCGTTGGCGGCGCCTCGTCGGACGTCGAAAATTGATGTAGATGATGTTCCTGCTGTAGCTGCAGCAATTGAATTTTCTTGTCGCATTCGGATTCGATTCGACTCTGATCGTCGTCGTCGACCGTAGTTGATTGTTCGCGGATGTCATCGTCGAAATTTATAGCCTGATCGTCGTCGCCGTCGTCGCTCAATTTTTGATCGGCACCGGGCATGCCGCCGCTCGAAGAATGCCTTGAATTTCGCCTCGTCTGTCCGGGCGCCAAACCCAACTGGGCGGGCGTCGGCGCCAACAGGAAAGGTGGCGGGCTAGCAACGCCGCCGACGACGGGCTCGTCGGGCTCTTTGCCGAGTTCGTCGTTGAACGTCACTGTTTTACCGCCGTGCGAAGGCGTCGTCGGTACGTCGGCGGCGAGAAAATGGCCGTGGCTAGCGTCCTGAGCGGATAAAACGCGAGGCGGCGCCGACAGCGGCGGAGGCGAGAAAACTCGCCGAATTTTCGACTTGGGCCGCGAGAACGCCGTCGATCGTTGTTGTTGATGCTCAGGTTGATGCTGGCCGTTTTGATAATCGACGTACGGCGAGAAGGAACTATCGGCCGCCGACGCAGCTGCGACGACGTCCATCGACGATTGAGTGGTTATAGTTTGTTGATGCTGTCCTCCGTTGAACATCATGGCATTTTGCTGTTGCATGACGGACAGCGGTACGAGCACTTGATGCGGCGACACGCCGTCGGGTAACGCGTACGATAGAACCTGTTGGGAATTCAATCCACCAACAGGCTGCAAAACGAACTGGCCCTGGCGAACGACCTGAGGCGAGAAAATCGGCGACGGTCTGACGGCGTGTTGTTGCTGATGAAGCACGCCGCTCGACGTGAACGTCGGCGTTTGCATCGACGTCGAATTAGACTGAGAATTGACGGCAACGTAGCGAACGGCGTGTGTGATCTACAAAATAAAACAAAATAAACGACTGGCTGACGAGTATTCGAGGGAAAAGGTTGAGTTTCCAAAGAAGTATAGTTGTTTCACCACTACGGTGGAAATTTCTACAGTTTTGTCTAGACGCACTTTTTGCCCGTCGATCAACGGCAATAGACGAATTTCTGACGATTCCGAATTCGACGCCGACGACGTCAGGACGACGGGTGTTTTTGGCGAGCAATTGTTCCTACTGTCCGACGACGTCGGTATCATCAACGTATTGTTGGACACGGGCAACGCCATCTGGACCAAATGCGGCGTGCCGACCGTTTGAACGGTGGGCAACACGTACTGTATGTGACTCGTGTAATGCGTCGGCGTTACGGCGTTGGTGAAACAGTGCTGCGATTGTTGGCCGGTATACAATGGTGACTGTTGAGGACTAGAACGGACCAATACCTGCGAGCCGGATAGAAGGCTTTGAGCCTCGAAAAACAAAAAATCTTCTCTAGACAGTGACCATAGTTGCCCGAAAGACTATTAACTGTCGAGCGACTATAGTTGGCCGGTAACTATAGGCAATTTTTACTTGTAATTGGGCTAAGGTAGAAATAGGCAAGGATAGCGAATTTGTTATCCGCGAACTGTACGAAGCCGTCGACGGCGTGAACACATATTGCTGCTGACTCGAATGTTGAACAGGTACCAAGAATGACGTCTGCTGCTGATGCTGTGGCTGCGCCTGCGGACTCGGCGACGGCTGCAAGACGACGTTGGGCGACGGCGTGAGTACCGGTTGTATTGCGACGAAGCCGGCGGCGGCTATTTTTTGCGGCGTCGTCGAATTGTCGGCGACGGTCGACGGCGGCGTCGGAATCGGTTTCGGCAGGATGACCGACGTCGACGACGACGACGACGACGGCGGCGGGATTGAATGAACGGGCAGTAAAGCCGTCGGCGCGTGCGGATCGGTGGATTCTTTGTGATTCGAACGCACGGGCGTTACGCACCGTGATCCGATATCCTCGATATCCGAATCGAAATCCGGCATTTTCTCCGAACATTTCAAACTGGATTGTACGTCATCGACGATGTCCTCGCGTTCTTCAATCAGCTTGTCGTCTGGAAAACAAAAAATGGGTCGTCGAATTTTGCTCAACGAGCAACGGCGCAGTGTGAATGTGAAACGAACCACGTTCTAAAACGTCGTCGTCGGGGAATTTGGCGTCGTCCCGATCGACGAACGAACCTTCGAGTTTTCTGGACATGGATTTCTTGCGTTCTTTATTGCACCATTTCCAGTCGGGATGAGCTTTGAAATGCGCTTCTTTGACCTGCGAAACGAGCAAAATTTTGAAACTTAAGTAGCTGAATGAACTATAGTTGTTCAACTACTATAGTTGACCAGCTGCTATACCAATGACTAAAATTGCCCAATGGCTAAGTTTCAACTTTTCGCTCACCTGCGACGCTAAATTGTGATATTCTTGTTTTTGATCGGGATTCAATGCGTACCACCATTCGCCCAAAATTTTCGACACCGTTCGGTTGTCCTGATTTGGATGTCGTTGATGGACCAACGGCCGATGGCGTTTCGAGAAAATCATGAACGCGTTCATCGGTCGACGTATGTGATCGCGTTCTTTCAACTTTTTCGGACTCTTCGGATCGCCGCCGACATCCTTCGGTAACGCGCCCAAACTTTGAGCGCGTCGTTTAAACGGTAGTTTACTATTCCCGCCGGACGTCGACGCCAACGGCGGCAATTGTTTGCAATTCAACGGCGGCGCGTGTTGATCGTCGATCGATTCGACGAACACATCGTCGTCGTCGTCGTCGTCAAAATCGGCTAAAACTAAAAAACGGTCGTCGATAATGAACTTTCCGAGCGCTCGTTTGTCGTTTTACATGCCCTCAAAGCCGACTATAGTTCAATTTGTTGGGTTAATAGTTAAAAATTTTGACGAACTATAGTGTACGGTTTAAGACGCTGAACAACAATAGCCAGCGCCGGGTTTTTGTTTTCAGCACCTTGAAAGTTGTCCGCCGCGAAGGGCACGTCGTTGTGGACGACTGGCAGAATATTGCTAATTTTCGACGTCGCATTTTCTTCGTGCATCGCCGCCGCCGTCGTCGTCGCCCGTTGTTTCGATTTGACCGGCGAATTCGTCGACCCGTTCGTACTAGCGGCGTTTGTGTGGTCCGAAACGTTCGTCTGAACGGTCAAAAGCGGCGTCGGCATCACCGGTTGCGAGGTTAAAAACGGAATCAACTCGTGCCATTGAACGTGCGACGCGTCGACGACCTCGTCTGCGAAAACAAATTCGTTAAGGACTATAGTTCCTCAACAACTATAGTTCACGCGACTATAGATGTCCAAAGACTAGTTAATTCACAATTTGTAGTTACTTTTTGGTTTCAACTGTGCGTTTTCTAAATTCGCCCGTTTTTGAAGTGGCATCAACGGTAAAAGTTCTTGGGGCGTCGGAAATTGCGTTTCGACCGATCGTTTTTCCGTCTCGGACGGCGTCGAACTGCACGTCGAACTGCTGCCCAACGACGAGTCGCTTCGATTCGAATTTTTCGCACCGGCGCCGTTGCCGTCGGTCATCGATGAACTGCAGAAACTTTCCTGAGTGACGTTCATGGCAAGAGAACTCGTCGTCGATGAACACCCACCGCCGCCGACGTTCGACCTCGGACTATTCAACAAATTTGCTTGTTGTTGCTGCTGCTGCTGCTGCTGTTGACCGCCAGCGGTCAACTGCGATTGACCACCGGCGTTTATTATCTTGGTCATCACGTTCAACGGCGAAAGGCGAGCAGCTGATAAAAGCCAAAATGTAAAATTAGCCAGTGGCCAGCAGCAACTATAGTTCAACTATAGTTCATTTACGATCAGTTATTCCATAGCCAGAACTACGTACATTTGAAGACTACCGAAAAAAGAGCGCTATAGTTGAGGTTTCTAGGACTATAGTTGAACATTCAGAACAACTATAAACTACTGGCTAGTGAAATTTCCTCACCGGTAAACTGAGTGGCGTCACCGAAAAACGACGATCCCTGAATGCTGTCGCGAGACGCGCTGTTATTAGCACCGGCGTTACCCAAATTCAACAACGTATTGACGGCGGCCACTTCGTCGAGACGATGTTGCATTTCTCGACTATCCTCGCAAGTGCTCTGAGCACCTAGAGAAAGCAAAAAACAAACAAGATAATCGTCACGAAATATTGCCGAACGGTCGAATTTTCAAACCGAAGTTGCCGTTCTAGAAGTTGTGAGACTACTAATACTGTGCAGTGGACAGTGGGTGAATGTCTAGCGCTACGTAATAGCCAGCTCATATAGTTGTTCAGCTATATAGTTGTCGAGTGATTATAGTTGTCTAGTTACTGCAGATGTCATAGATTCTAGTTGTCCGGTAAATATAGACGTTCAGCGGCTACAGTAGTCCGCCGACTATAGTTGTTCAGAGAATATAGTTGTCCACTGACTATAGTTGTCAAGCGAAACTACATATGACTATCCAGCGACTGTAGTTCACACGCAATTACAGTTGATTTCGGACTATAGTTCACCAGCTAGCTACCACGGAGCGCCGGTTTGCCGACTTGAAAAACAAAACTTCGGCTCAAAAAATAAACTAATAAAGAAAAAACAAACAAAGAAAAACATTTTTGCCTTTCAACGATAAATGCCGGGAACAATAACCCCTTCGTTGCGATTCCTTATTGCACCCTTCTTTCGAACATAAACGCCGCCATTGTTTACCGTTAAATTTTTTACGTATACCGCCGGGTGTCAGAACGACGTCGCCTTTCTTATGCTTTTGCGACGATTGCATTTGCGATGACGACGACGACGATAAATTGAAACCGATCATTTTATCGTCGCCGCACGGCATCTCGCACGACGTCGGCGTAGTCACCGAAGTTCCGCCGGTTCCTAAAAAAAATTTGTGATTTCAGACTAACTAGTTCTCGGATTCCTAGAACCGTTCGACGACTATAATTCTCCATAAACTATAGTCGTCAGCGACTATAGTTGCTCGCCGTACCTCGATCCGAGGCGCTGACCGCCGATCGAGGCGTCGTACTACCGGATACGCTGGCCACGCTCATCGGGTCGGACGTGTTCTCTTCCAAGTGTCCGACGCATTCGTCGCGCGATTCGTCGTCGTCGTCGTTGTCCCAATCGTCGACGATCGACGACGACGCCGGCGGACTGTACGCCTTTTGGCCGACGAATGTCTGCTGATGAAATTGCGCGTGCGCTTGTTGCTGCTGTTGCTGTTGCTGATTTTGCAACTGGCTGTGATGCTGTTGCATGGCCATATATTTTTCCGGATTCAACGCCAGCACGGGTAGAAAATTCGTCGGACCGAACGGCGACGAGTTGTTGACGTTGACCGTCGGCGCTAGGTGCGAAATCGCCTGAGGTTGTACGACGGAAGGCGTCGGCTTCGACGTGACGATCATGCCCGCGGAGGCGTTCTGCGATTCGAACGCTATTTCTTCGAACCTGGCGACGAAAAAAAAGAAGTTAGAAAAGCTAATTACGCGTCGCGTCGGCGAGAGATTCTGGCACGAAACGAAGTTTATCGTGGGAGCATGAAAAGTTAATTAATTACGGGAAATGAGTGAAAATAATTACATTTTTTCACGCCTGATTTGTAAAGAACATGAAAAATTTTGAAAAAATGACCAGTAAACAGGATAACTATAGTCGTTGAACACCTACGTAACTATAGTCAACATACAACTAAAGTAAGCCAACTATTGACACGGAAAACTACAGCCAGTGGACAACTATAGCAATTATATAACTATAATCATTGGACTGTTATGTCACATGACAACCATATCCAATGGACAAAAACAGTCGTTGGACATTTACAGTCTATTGGCAATTGTAGGCATTGGACCAATATAATCTTGAAACAACTAGCTAGTCATTGGACAACTGTAGGCATTGGACAACTATAGCCTTGGACCCGTATAATCATGAACAACTATAGTCATTCATTGGACAACTGTAGTTTCCGATCGCATACCAGGGCGGCCGCAATAGTCGTATGTTCGCCCGCGATACCCAAACGATATCCTCGTCGTCGTTCCACGCCGAATTTACTAGATGGCCGCCGGTGCCGGCGGACGTTTTCGTCGTCATGAATTTCACTTGAAAGCTAACCGCCGGTCGAACGCTAACGCCGACGACTTCGGCGTACTCGAACGCCGACTGTTCGGCGCTCTTGCGCGCGCACACGAAATTGCCGATTTTCACTTGATCGGGCGTCGGCGCCTGATCGGCGATGATGTCCAAACATTTCGGATCGGCGGCTTCGTTGTAGTAGACGACGTTACTCGGATTCGGATCGTTGTCGAACGTCAAGCCGATATCCTTGTTTCGTATGACGGCTTTCACGCACGCGCTGTAATATCCGTCCTGTCCTGGAGATCGAGCCAATACCCGGGTACCCTTCCAATCTTTCAAATTTACATTGTAACTATTATTGTTATTGTTGTTGTTGCTACCATTATTTATATTATTGACATTATTGTTTATATTGTTGGACGACTTTGCATAATATTCTGACGACGTCGTCGACGACGACGCGACGCGATATTCGTCCGGGTCGACGTCGACGATGATCGCCGACGACGCGCCGTCGTTATTATTGTACATTGATTTGTCCGCGTCGTCGTCGTACGAGTTCGACGGCAAAATTCGTTGAAATCCTGCGAGAAAAGCAAACAACTATTCAGTGACTACGCTTTGACTATAGTTGTACAATGACTATAGGTGTCCAACGACTATAGTTGTCTTATAACCGTAATTGTCCAATGACTATAGTCGTCCATTGACTATAGTTAACCACTGACTATCGTTAACCATTGACTATAGTCGTCCACAGACTGTAATTGTCCAATGAATATGGATGTTCATTGACTATAGTTGCCCACGGACTACAGTTTTACATTCACTATAGTGTCCTTTGCCTATAGTTGTCCAATGACTGTAATTGTCCATTGACCATAGTTGTCCAAAGGCTACAGTTGTCCATTGACTATAATTGTCCTACGACTGTAATTGACCATTGATTACTGTTTTCCAGCGATTATAACTAAACGTGTACAACTATAGGGTCAGCAACTATAGTTGTCCGCTAACTATAATCGTCCAGTGACTATAGTTGTCCGCTAACTATAATCGCCCAGTGACTATAGTTGTCCGCTAACTATAATCGCCCAGTGACTATAGTTGTCTAGTGACATTTGCCAGTGATTTTTCGCTTTTACCAGTATTTTGCAGTTGAACTCGTTGAATTTTTGGTTTTATCACTGCTGGTATGACACAATTCGACCCGCTGACCGCCGTGGGACATTCACTGCTATAGCCGTACATAGATCCAACGCTAGACATCGTCGGCGTCGTCGATGACGTCGAAACGAGCGAAAACAATATAGACGACGGATCGTCGGTATTGTTGCGCTTTTTGCCTCGCAATTTCGGTGGTATACCCGCATTATCGGCTCGTCGTCCGACAGGTTCCATCCATGCACAAAATCAAGTAAATCGAGCAAAATTCCCGATGTCCTTCCGATAATGGCGATCAAAATGCAAAATATAGCTCTAAATGTTGTCGAAATTAAATCGAAAACATGTCCATTTTTTGCACAGCGTGATTAAATTCAATAGTTTTTCATTTTCACAGTCGGAAATCGTCTACAAAAAAGTCAAAAATCATTGTAAAAGCTGGGTTTTATTAAAAACGGCGTCGAATTCAATTCAAAAGCGACACGCCAAGCGCGAGATTTATGACTTTCCGAGCAAAAAGTCAAAAGTTCACGGCGCGAGCTCGTTGCAAAGGAGGAAATCAACGAGAGTTGTAAAGTGTTGATTATAAGTGCCAGATTTGAAGCTGAAAAAAACGATACGAGTTGTACATGGTCGATTTTCAACGCTGATTTCAATCGAAACATGCCACAAAATGAGAGATAGCTATTTTTGCACAGTAGGTATATCTTGTTTTCTGTTGCATAATGTGCTGTTTCTTAGTTTTTTTTATAACCTTTACTAACTCCAGACGTTTCTCCTCAATAATGCATGGACGTGTTATGCTCAGCGTTCATTAACTGTTGGCATGGCGTTCATTGCATGCAGACATTTTGTACTACAGTATTACAACTGCGTGCTAAAAAAACAATAATAGGGTTCCAGCTAGCGATGAATCGCGCGATTATTCGTTTTACTGTCATGGTAAGAGCGCATGACGCGGCGTTGTTCATGCATAGTTTTTACTAGATTAGAAGCACAATTCGTTTTCATAACTAAAAATTTGTTTCTCTAAACGCATTGATCTTCAATTAAACGCTTAGAAACTTGGCATTTTGTTAAAAGGCGAGCAAAATGACCTGTCAAAGTATTAACTTGGCAATTAGCGATTAAAATGGGAAATGACTGAACAAATTTTCAATATAAATTCCGCATTTATTATTACTGTCTCCGTACGAAATGCGCTTTATAAATGGATCCATTATAGTTACAAATAAAACAAATTTCAAAACTAAAAATTCGCCTAATCGCGCGATTAACATTTTTACGCACTTACGCCATTCAATTTATAAAATTTTGCCGAGTTTTTGCACAGTTTTCGATTTGCATAGAATTAGAGGAAAGCTATGCGCGCTAGCGCGTGAAAAATTCAATGAAAAGCAAAAATTCTAACTTTAAAATTTCGCTCCTGTCACACGGAGTTGTAATTAGCGAAAAAGAAATGTCTTGATATTTTTTAAACAAAACAACTTGATAAAATGCACGAACGCCGATGACTTGTCGTTAAAAAAATGAAAATTTAATTTCATCCCTTCGTACTGTAAATTTGTTCCTTATCTGCGTCTCATGAGCAAAAAACACACATAAAACTATGATAAAACTGGAATATTGCATTAGACAGTGGATTTTATGCGTTTGAGAAGTTGTTTCGCGTCGTTTTTTTGAAACGAGCCATTTGGAATAGATGACAATCTGGCGCGTGAAAGATACCATAAAACTTCAAATCTAAATGAACAAAATGCCTTCGGAACGTCGCCCTCGGGATAGATTTAACAACGGTTGGTATTTCAATAACTGGGGGGGGGGGGTTTAGAAAGCTAGATATATACGATGAGGAGATTCGCAAGATTCGTAGGCGTCGTATTTAATAGACACATATACATTTATAAGAAACCGGGGTGCGATACAGGAAACCGAGGGGTTTAACTACGGAGCAAGCTAGAAATGTAGCTTGCTAACCCGATAGACAGCTAGGGCCGATGGAGGCCTTGATAACGCCGTCAAACAGCTCTACAGCTCACTAGCCGAGACACGTTTTAGCGCTAGCTAGCGAGAAGAAGCGCCGGTCGGCGAACGCGAGATTGATGGTTCCGTTAAAAAGCAGACATATCCTTATTGTCGGCGATCAAAAACGAAAAGACTCGGTCGGGTCCGAATAGAAGGTAGAGCCAGGCGGAAATTTTGTGTCCGAGGTCCCTTGTTCGGAGATTTTCCTCGTCCGATAGCCGAGCGGCTCGTTAAGATAGAGTTTGATAGAGCGGTATCAACGGTATTAATGTAGTCGTATTTTTTGCTTTTTTCGTTAAATTTTTATCTCGCTCAACAATAAAATGTACATGTATTACATGTAAAATGTTACAGACGACGATGATGATGGCGTATTATTTTTAAGCTATCGAAAAACAAAAATTTCTACCCCCAAAAACAGCAGACCACGCGCATATCTTCGCAATCAAGTCAATCAAACTATAAATATAGGGTACCGCATCGCGCCGCGATCATAAGACATTTTTCTAAAAGATAAACTGAAAGTTAAGAAAAAAAAAGCTAACGTATGGCTCGAAAGAATCAAAATTTTCATGTTTTAAAAGCAAATTTTGTGGTAACAAGGTAAATTTCGTGTTTCAAAGCAAACTTTTATGGTTCCAAAGCAAATTTATGCGATTTAAAAGCAAATTTGACGATTTAAAGGCAAATTTATCGTTTTAAAAGCAAATTTGACGTTTTACAAGCAAATTTGGCGTTTGAAAAACAAATTGCGTAAATTACGCGTGTTATGTTTCATTTTTCGTTAGGCAAACACGAAAAATTAAATTTATCAAATTATAATTCGTATCGCCGAGCAACGAAACGAGGACGGGCGCGTGAGGCATGAGGTTCAAAATAAAAAACAAACGACGTCACGTGCGAATCGTAGAATTTCTTCGCTTTCGTAATGAAAATCGACGCGAAAGTAATTCGATAACAACTAAAGCGTAAAAATGACTCGTTCGTCGGGCGAAAAAAACAAACTTTTCTTCATTCGTTTTCCTTACCATCGTCATTCGTCTTATTAACAGATGGCGAAGAGAAAAGAGAAAAATCGAGATATATAGAAAGAAAAAAGTTAACGAAAAATCGAGGAAAGATCGAAAAAGAGAGCAAAAATTTCTAGTCTACCCGACGCCGAAAGGCATCAATGATTTTCATTTATATATATATAGAAAAAACACTTGGAAATTTGTATTACATTGCGCAAATAGCGTCGAAAATTTGAATAGCAACAAGCTAAAAGCAACAAGCTAAACTGAATAACACATAATATAATTGAAATTCGTTGCTAAAAACTTGCCCGAAAATACAACTGGCAGTGCAATTTTACGTTATGTTTCAGTCACGCGTTATGACGCAACTATGCGTACAGTTCAACAACAAAAAATGTATGAAAACTGTTGCTAATGGCCTTGGATACGTACTCACTATAATTGTACAGCTAACACTACAGTTGAACAGCTAGCACTATAGTTGAATAGCTAGGGATATAAAGTTGGATTAGCTAGCGTACAATCGATAGTACGGTGCTCGCTACATTTGTGGCTAACGCGGCTACGCTTTGTTTTTACTAGCTAAAGGCGTATGGAAACTTCGCTAGCTGTCGCACGATGTGTGTGTGTGTATTTTTACGATTACATCGTACGAGAACTAGAATGTTCCTTCAGCATTTACGTTCGTAGACGACGTCGTTCGTCGACGACGACGACGTTGAAAGTCGAAAGACAGAATTGGTTTTTCGCTTTTTGCATTCATTGAAGGCAGCCGCTCGTTCGCTCGACGACGACTCGGGTTGAACCTAGTAAAGTAAAGAATGCGTAGGCATCAAGGCGAAAACGGGGGCTCGGCTCTGCTCGCTAGGGTTGTTGGAGCCAGCCATCATCAATAAGTATTGAAAAATTTTTACGATAGTCCCCGTTTTTCTATGACCATATACGTGCGTGCGTGCGTAATGCGTTTTCGCCCGTTTACGTCGTCGTCTATGAAAGTTTCGTGCGCTCGCTGCGGTTCGTTCGATATATAAATATATATAAATGAAAATCGACTTGAATGTGTGGCCTGTTCTTTAGTTGCAAACTTTTCGCCCGGAGAATAATATTTCGAATAATTTCGTATTTTAAAAACACACGCGAGGAAGGAACCAAGGGCATCGTAGGCGCCCGCTCAAAAACGATACCTAAAACATATATGACGAGTTGCAGGCAGGAAAACTCGAAAGATGAGCGACGTTGCGGGCAAAAACCCGAAATACGAGCGTAGTTGCGGGAAACCTTATTAGACAGGGCCGATTTTTTAGTCGAGCGTACCGTTTAGGTTCGCCGGTGTAAAAATACACGTCAAACGAGCTACTCACAATTATGAATCGCCCATTCAGGCCTAGGTATCTATTTCCTACACGCGCTATTCAGTGGCTTATTGCGAAAAATCTCGCGTAAATGAATTTCGAATAATACCCCTCGGAACACAAATGGAATGCAGATTGGGGCAGCTGCGTAATGAATAAAAGGGTAGTAGCGAAGGAAAAAATGTTAATGGCCGATTTCTATCCCCGGTACATACATATGCAAAAACGATTTAGTCAATCGAGCACGCGGTTGCATTCATTTACGGCTAGCTTAGGATTTTGTCCGGTAACGTTAGTTAGCGCTCTTCTTGTTAGCACGTTTGAGAAACGAATTTTCAATCAACTTCGAGTGCGCCTTAGCCTCGGGATGGTTCCTGGATACTGCCCACATAGTTTTTTCCACTTTATTCTTTCACTCACTCACTAATAGCCCAGCGGTTTTGTTACTTACCTATCTATATATCCAGCTACCATACTGCTTCTTGACATCGGCAGCTGCTCGCCTAATGTGCATTCAAAGTATTGCGTTACGTTATAGACGGGCGAGGAGCAACGCTGACTCTCGGTCTTACGATACTTTACGTTCCAACATCCCTCGATTAGTGCCGTTTTTTGAAACGTTCATTAGATAGGGCAGTTTGCTACTCGTCGAACAAATTTCGAAACCTCCGCAAATGACTGAACAGTAGATGCGCACAAACGTTTATAAAAATATAGTAAAAATAAAAGAGTGAACCTTAGAAACGTAAACCTAATCGACGAAACGAGAATAACGAGTTTCCAGGGTGAATTCATCAATAGATAGGATATGAAGATAATAACAATAATGTAATAGAAAAATTTCGTAGGCAATTTTGCGAAAAATAACTGGCGTGGTGACATTTTACTTTTGACTACACTTATCGTGGCGATTTTTCGTTTTATTGTGCACTTTTCTCTAACAACACGTATTGCGGCCGTTTTCGATCACATTCAACGGTGTTTCAGGCGAAATGGACGTCGTTAACAATGTGAGGCAAAAATACGTCTTATAATGGTCTACAATGAACCATGCCCTTGCAATTCGAAGTAAATTACCCCGAAAGATAGTACTTTTTATGTCGGACCGACACCCGGACGGTTTCGACCTTGCGTTTGTCTCGAACAATGAACACGAAAATTGTGTAACTGCACAATACGTCAATATAAATCACACAACTCTCTGTATACACCTGCAAAATATAAAAATGCAAGAAAAACAACAAAAAAGTATACCAGAAAAGTGCTTGAAAACAAAACTTACAGAAAAACATGCCTTGCGATGAATCAACTCGACCGCATTGCTTATAGAAAAAAGCTTTGAGTGAGCTCGTTGGCGAAGAAAAAAACAAGCGAAAGCAACTTTTTTTCAAACGTTCAACTTACCTTTTTAAACTGAAAACCCGGTTTCGTCGCCCGAAAATGCGTTGAAAAAACTAAATTCCGTTCGTCGCTTTTCTCCAACGCGTAGCTTTTACGCTCGATTTCTACGGGTGTACGTTTGTCGCTCACACTCACTCACAAACGGCATACACACGAACGACGAACGTATACACATAGTCGTCCATACATACGAACGTACGACGACGAGCGCACACTCTCACTCTGGCTCGCTCTATAGTTGCCTTCGCTCTACTATAACATCAACGTTGAAAACATCGTCGTTCGGTTCAATAGAGGCCATCCTGAGCGAAGAAAACGTCCTAGGCTCGTTGGCAAAGAGAGAAACTTACTACAAACGCCCGACGTCGACTGAAACGAGTAAAACGAGCCCGGCGACTGTTCAATGATCGTAAGAACGCCTTTTACTACGCATTTGTCATCAACCAGTGCGCTGGCTCGACGGGCGCACCACGTGACGCGCGTAACTTGGAGCATATTACATTCATTGGATGGTGAACTAAAGTCACGTGGCGCGGTCTCGGTCGACCTGAAATGCGGTTGGAACTGGATTCGTTCGCTCTTGTTGTTTTTTTTGCTTGCGCCGAGGCTGACCGAAATGAATTTTATTTCAATGAGACCGTCGTCGTAGCCGCTGCTGCTGTTCGAATGTCGCGTTTTACAAATATTGGCGCGGCGTGGATGTAGTAAATAATTATCTGGCCCATTAATAAATCGAGAAATGGGGTGCAAGAATTGGATATTTATGAGTTAAAAGTTTGGCATGAAAAGTTAAAATTGAAAAACAGAACAGTTCTAGCAAGTCGGGTCAAGATGTAAAAATCAAATGTTTTTTGGATTTTTAGCGCCGTCTTCGTGTCATTAAAAATCCATTAATGCTAAAGTTTATTATCATATGAAAAGTACATGTGAATATAAATTATTTCAAACATTTTCCGAGAACATAGCGGCGAAAGTAAATCCACAACTAGAATAAAAGAAAGGAAAGGAAAGGAAGAAGTTTACCATCAGCTACTATGCATTACAGCACTTGAGCGACCATCATACATGACTTACGACTTTCATCCCGAGCTTGGAATTGAACTGCCACGCGATTGACAGCCTTTCGCTCATGCCACTTGACTACACACTACGGTCGAGAATAATTCTTGGAAAAACCTGAATCGCATTTTGTATATTTCAATATACATTCTTCATCTTGAGCGACAAAATGTGGTGGAAACTGATGAAGAAAGGATCACGCATTTGCAAAAGGTGAATCATTATCCAAGCCATCGGGAGGAAATTTATGTTCTTGTTCGTTGCGAAATCGATTCACCTTTCCTCATAAAATGGCTGCAACTATGCTGGATTCAAAAAAATTCAATTCTCAGATACCAAGGCATTATGAAAGTAAATGAATGCATTTCTTAATAATACATATCAAGAGATCAAAATTTTTGATTCAATTTTAAAACTATCAACACGTCTCATTTACTACACTTAAATTCAAGAGCGATCAGTTAAACGATCTTTGAAAGTCTTTATTAAATAGTCGATATTATATTTGTCAGCAAATTTCATCAGAATTTGACGTTTTCTGCGTGGATAGGTTTTCGAACGGCAAGCAGAATGTAAAACAATACTAAATTGTCATCCACTTTTTTCCATTTAGTTCTACTCGATTTTCGCTGACTTCTTTGAAACTACCACAAAATATTGTCTGAAAAACAAGACTGTACATCGCTAAGGCTTCTTTGCTAACGAAAAGTTCTTGATCTTCAATGAGGATGCAAAAATTCTCTATTCTGTATAAACAAAACCTCCATAGCTAAAAATGAGATTCAAATAAAGAAGAAATTTTAAAAAATATTTCAAACAATAGTTCGAAATTCGACAATAATTTAAAAAAACTCACCAGCAAAAAAATAGACGTTATTTTTATGAGCTTTTACTTTACGCATTGGTGTCTTGATATTCATCGCACTTGCAACAGTAACCATCAGACGAACAGACATTGTGCACTTGTCCATCTTGATATCTACTCATCTTTGTTTCTAACTAAATGGCTGCAATAACGTTGACTGACACATACTTTCGATAACCTGACTCAATGCCGTTCATGCGTGCATGCGTTAGTATGGGATGCGTTTCTTGATTATACCGACGAGCCAAATTTTGAAAATATTTTTAAATTGCACAGACTGATTAAAAACCATTCCTTCACTCTCTTCGATTCTCCTGGTAGTTTATGACATATGGGATTTTGTCATCTGAATTGCCAATGCAGATAATAAAAATTGTTGGACATCATGGCCAAAAATGTGCTTGATAATGTAAAAATCGAAAAAATCTTGACGATATTCCACATTTTCTCGTAAATAGCCCCCCCATAAAAAATTACCAAACTCCGGGTCAGACCCATTCGAAATAAAATTTTCGAACATTACAAATGTTTGCAATGTTTTGTGTTTGTGTTAAAATCCATGTTCAAATTCAGCTTGGAACAACAAGCATATTTTTTGATAAAGCATAAGGTCATTCTGACTACATATTTCAAGTTAGAAAGTTGTCTTTATGAGCATGACGTCATTAAAAATAAAGCAGACAGTAACTGATTGGTATTTGTTTTTGTTCAGAATCATTAATCTATTGTTCGGTTTGCAATACAATTACTACAACATACACTGGTAACCAGTTAAGACATTTTACTTCAAAATTCAAAATTGCATGACAATAAGAAGCGAAAAGACATTTAGTATAACAATGTTATTTTTTCAACTGCAATGCATCGAAAGCAAAGCTGCACAAACACAAAATTTTCGTAGGCATCACGCTCGTGCTTCTTTCATTCAAAATGCAGTCATTATCATGCATGCGTATGGAACAGCGTAAATCGCTTTGTAAGCTCCGCATTTCCAACAATGCACAACGTGAGATTGATCGTCATCAACAAATTCATGTTCTCGCCCGCCTTAAAATCGATTCAACTTTAATTCGTAAATGGCTGCAAGTATGCTGGCCCTAAAGGACACAATCGCTGTGATATTATTTTGAGGCTATCTTCAAAATCGTCATCACATCAACATTCCCTATGCTAAGGTTGGATGTGCAATCGTTCAAATAATTTCCGCATGTTTTTTCAAATCGTCGATGTCGATTCGTCGCAAAATTTCAGCATTAATTTGACATTTGTCGCATCGACTGACTTACGAATAGGCAACGGAAGCAAAACGTGAAACAATTCCAAAACGTTCGGCAACTTCTTCTCTCGAAATTCTACACGATTTTCGACATCTTTGAAATTTGGCGGACAAGATGGCTCGAAAAACGGGGCTGTACATCGCAACAGCTTCTTTGCTATTTCTTGATTTTCAACCACGATGCAAAAATTTCTCTGTTCGGATTTTTCAAACAAAATTTCGCCGGCCATGATTAACTTCGGCTTATAAATCAAAGTAAATTGAGAAAACCTTGAAAAATAGATTAAATTTGACCAGATGCTTCGCGAAAAATAAATAACTTGCGCAACATTCACGCATGAGCGACTTAGTACATTCATATCCGTTTTCAACCTCGAATAATTGTCCGCAATTCTCTTTGATTTTAGCATCAAACATTGATCAGTGTCTGCAAGTTGTTTTGGAGATTAGAAGTATTTTCATTTATGGAACTTTCTCACCACAAAAAAAATATACTGAGCAATGAACAATTGCCTGATTTCAAAAATTTAGATACGATTTCTGACACTTTCAAAGTGAATCCCAAAGGAAGGCAGATTGCCCAGTGTCGTACCATCGTGGGTTGACTGTAATCAAAAATACAGTCAAGATAAAAATTGAAATTTACGAAATGTTTTCAACAAGATGCAAACTTCAGCAACATTTTTATGGATAACCCCGCAAAATTTTTCATGTTAAAAAATTGCAACTTATTTATACATCCGATGTTTATATTTTATATTTATGTAAAGGTAGCGAATGGCAGAGGTGATGTTGCCTGTCAAAGTTGAATGACAACTGACGTTTTCGATAGGTTTTCTATTACGCATTGTTTGAATTTAATGCTAAAATAATGTTCAGTATTCGAATTTTTCAATGAACAAACAAGCACGGGTCGTACGCGAGGAGTTCAAATGGGTTGAAACTTATGATCGAATTTTGTGTTCACCATAGAAGATGGGTGTCGAAATTTCCAAAGCACTTTTCGGCAAAAACATGGAATGGAAAAAAGTTGGTAAGTATGAAACTTTTACAGTCAACGAATCGCACTCAGCTGTGCGACTCCTCATTCCACAAAGCAACCTACAAACAGCTTGGCTAACAAACTTTCTGCAATTTTCTCATGTTTTCAGAAAAAGAAGTCAATACGTCGATGGAAAAACAACGACAACATTACAAACCGAAGAGCGTCGAAGAATTAGCCAGCAGCACAGGTTTTAGTAAAAGAGAAATAAAAATATTTTACAGAAGTTTCAAAGAAGTAAGTCAGTCAAAACCCTTCGTAAAAACGTATAAGCAAAAGGCCAATAAGCCATTGGTCCCGGCAAGAAAGCCTAACAAACTGTGCTTCAGAAAACACCATACGAGCAAAATTCTGTAAATCAGCAACCACCATATAAACAACACTGCGTAAAAGCAACTCTCTACACAAGCAACGTTTTCTATCAGTTGTCTTTGCTTAATTGAAACATTCTGAATTTAATTAGAATTGCCCGAGTGGAATAGTAAGCCGAGAACGATTTCAAGAAATCTATTCAGAATTCTTCTATATGGGAAGTACGTAAGCGTTACTCACTCATTCTTGGCAATTATCTAAAAATTTAATTTCACTGATTGTAGATGCAAATGAATACGCTCGGTTAGTTTTTCGGACATTCGACGAAGATGGCAGTGGTGATATAACATTTCAAGTAGAAGCATATTATTTTGCTCTAAAATTACAAAAAATGTGTCTTATTTGTGTTTCAGGAGTTTGTCGAAGGCCTCTCCAGCCTATGGCGAGGTACTCTGGAAGAAAAATTGAAATGGATCTTCAATTTATATGATTACGACGTCAAAGATTACATCACAGAAAGGAATCTGTATCACGTGATCGGGTCGATATATGACATGATGGGCGAATCGACCAAGCCGCCAATCACTGAAGACGACATTGCTAGACATGCTCATCTCGTTTTCAAAGTAAGAAAAATGCAAATAACAGCCTTCAAAATTGAAAAAATCACGTGAAATGCTGATAGCTGATTGCTAAAAATCAAATTTACCAATTTGCAGCGAACAATTTTAGCTACGTTTTTGGCCTGGCGTTTTATTTTTTGAGATGCATGCTGTGATATTGTTGATTTGTCTCTTCAGAAAATGGATACGAGCAAAGATGGCAAAATTAGCCAAGAAGAATTCGTCAAATATTGTTCTGCTGTAACCATTGCATTTTGGTCCTAACAAGCTGTTCACCAAACACGATAATTATGTTTCAGGATGCTAATATGGTCAAAAATCTCGAATTGTTTCGAGAGTTACTGGAACAACAGTTTCGTATGATGAACGACAACGAAGCTTTGTACAAAGGTTTAAAAATATCGAACTGTTAATCTGAAAACAAAAACGTGTCGACACATTTTTGTGCACTGTTTGCTGTGATATTCGACAATTTTCCATGTATATAGTTGACGTTTCTTATTTGAAAATCAAGAAAGTGAAACCAAATTAGTAAACTAAATTACCAAGGTAATTACCGCTGTTATTTGGATGATTTTACAGCTGAAACGTGTCGAACCTTTTTTTTATATATTTTCGAATAAAACAAGGTGTTAAGGTATAAAGAAACAAAATATGTACCGATATTTGAAACTGTTTATAACATTTTTAGTTACAAACGCAAGTAGAACCGCAACCGCACCAAGTACTGCAGTCTTGCCCAGTTGATGGAACGCATCGACCACCATTACCACTGCACTTGCTAGCACAATCAGTTATTCGTCCGAAGGACCCTACGTAGTGACCAGCTCGCCACAAACCTCGTTCAACCGGCCCGTCGAAGTTGTAGCCGAAAGCTTGACTTCTACCTTGACCAATGCTGATCCATGGTTTATCGTCGAATGGCCAAAGGCATTGGCTTAGTGGCGATAGAAAAACAAAAAATATGACGAATTTCATCATATCTCGATGACCGTAGTGTCTTTTTTTAAAATCGAATCAAAGAGTGTTCGGTGGAATTATTTTATGCTATTTTGGCCTGCGGGGTTGTTACCGTTTGCAATCCATTATTTTGTTTATCCTCAACTATTTATAACATTCACTTGTTATTTTCACCGAATTGCTCAGGCAGCATAAGGAATTATAAAATAAATTGTCATTATGATTCATGATAGCGTAACACAGTTCGTTTTAATAAACACTTCAAAACTTGTTTTTTTAACCCTTGTATTTGTGAAAATGTACAGTACATAACAGGATGCACCGAAATTCAATTGTGAAACAGCGTTGCATCAATACATTGAGTCAACTCGAATTAAAAGTTACAGTAAGTAGTAGTAATAAAGGGCAATTGTCTGGAGAGATTTCAGCCCCACTCCCGACAACGGATTTAACGAAATTGGCAACAAACAAATTTATAATCACTGCAACAAAATTGTAACACTTATCATTCGTTTTGAATTCCTAAAACACAGCTATAATGAAAAATTATTTCTCGTCATCATGAAAAATTATTCTTTCTCATCATGTGCGCCGCGAGTGAAAAATGTTAGTCAGCTGCAATAATGTTTATTGTTGGGTTTATTGAAAAGGACTCGAATAATGGTTATAATTCCTGACGAAGGTGCTGTTGGCTAATTCTTTGACGCTCTTCGGTTTGTAATGTTGTCATTGTTTTTCCATCGACATATTGGCTTCTTTTTCTGAAAACATGAGAAAATTACAGAAAGTTTGTTAGCCAAGCTGTTTGTAGGTCGTTTTGTGGAATGATGAGTCACAACCGAGTGCGATTCGTTGACTGTAAAAGTTTCATACTTACCAGCTTTTTTCCATTCCATGTTTTTGCCGAAAAGCGCTTTGGAAATTTTGACACCCACCCAGTGAACACAAAATTCGAATCATAAGTTTCAACTCATTTGAACTCCTCGCGTACGACCCGTGCTTGTTTGTTCATTGAAAAATTCGAATACTGAACATTATTTTAGCATTAAATTCAGCTACGATTGTGCTGATTATTAGTAAAAGAGAGACAAAAAATTTCGCTTATTTTTCGCTCTATTGTAAAATTAACGCTGAGGTCCTCTTAATGTGGAGACTTATGTGTTTTGTTGAATCAGTTTTGGAGATCTCTAAATGTCTACAATGTTTTGATGCTCGCCAAGCTTGATTTGATTATGTCGAGTAATCCGATGTAATTCATTTCTGGTAAAGTGTTCCCGTTTCGGGATCATAATGAAAACAGAGTCTGATATAAGAAAAAAATCCACCATTGTTTTTTCTATTTATAGTCCTTTTACAACTGCTTGTAAAAAAACACATGTCACATTAAAGTTGAAATGTAGAATTTTATTTTTTTGCATACACTTAGACGATTGCTTTCAGCTTTCTCGTGGAGTCTCGAAAAATAACATTGTACTTCAAAGGTTTCAGTTTCCCAGTATTTTTTCTTTAATCCGTTGTTATAATAGGATTTATTTTAGTAGCAGAACAGAAAATAATAGATTTTACATTTATCTTTTCTGTTCGGATTTTGAGCGAATGACTCAAACCGTATTCATCACCCACCAATAATATCGCTGGATTGGAGCTTGTTGCATATAATAGTTGGGTCTGCATTTGGTTTAACAAATTCAGGCAACAAAATATTTAAAACAGTGTCTAGTTATCTCTCCAAGATAAAGGTGACAAAATTTATCATTCGTTTTGACAAGATTTTATTGAAGAATAGCGCAATAACTCTTTATTTTTTTATGTAGCTATAAAGAGATGTCCAAAATTATAAACTAAGATAATGTTTTAGTGTTTTTAAAAATTTCCATTATCAACAGTTCGATAAACTTGCAATGCTCAATGGTCCACAGATTTATCACCATTGGTTTTCTATGAAGTAGAGTCAAGACAGCATTACTTTCGGAGGTCCAATGGATCAATTTAACCTATAACATTATATTTGGATATGTTGCCAGGTTAATCTACTGCTCTAAATACTACTACCCCCTCCCCCGTCCCCTATTAAAAATGTTATTTTTCGAACATAGCCTGTGTATGAATAGACACTTGTATTTCTAACAAGCATACTCATTAAACCTTTGTTAAAAAAGCGGTACCATAAGCAGCAGGATAAAATGCACCTTACTGTAGCAAAACAGAACAGCAGAAAAGAAACCAAATGTGGGAACGATTACCGCTTCTCGAATTAACATGTGGTCCATACAGTGGCGCCTTTTACAGGCTTGTTTTTCAGAAAAATCAGAAAGCTGCAGTGACGGTATAATAAAGTCTGTAGGAATGGATCGTAAAAAGCTGTGCAAACGAAATTTATCCAGCAGATAGGCATAACAAATATCAAACACGACAAGATAATTATTTTGGCTCTTTTTATTGCGAACATTGTTTGATAGTCATGAAAATAAACTATCGCCCAAAATCGGTTCGCAGCTATGAAAAAATTAATAAGTGCGTTCAGATACAGCAAGCATTTTCGACATTTTCCGAGCAGGATTGCATCCGATCAAGTTCAAGACGAAGTTCTTGATTACAAAAGTAATCTCACTAGATCCCCTGCTCCCAGGTTCAAGACGAATGTAAAATAAGATTTGAATTTTTGAAATTCAACGGATGTTTCCAAATTTTCAAATTTTCCAAAGTTTTTTAACAACTGTAGCTGGAATAAAAGTATCGAATCCCTGATGTTGAATTTACAATCCGTTTTTAGATAAGGACCTTTAAGCAAGCTTGGTGATATAACCAAAAGTCCGCTGCTGACTGAATGAATCGCTAATATGAATCGCTAATATGCTTGAATCAACTTTAGGATCATCATACTTTTATTATATTCCAGACATAGATGTGAAAGGACTGTACTTTATAGCGGAATAGTAACAATTTGCCTTGAAAACTTTCTTAGCTATCGCTCTAACTTTCGTATTTCTTTGCAGTTGCTCATGTAAAAGTAATAAACGTTACCATGTTCGGAGAGGATCAAGCAGATTCAGATTCCGTGTACGTGAACATATTAAAATATACAAGGCAACGTTTTCCTCTTGCTTGAACATTTTAATAATGTAGCATTTTATCCCCTTCACAACATTGTTTTAGACTACTCTTGGAAATGGTACTGTTTCGAAATTATTCAAAACATATCCAACGGGTGGTCAGTGTGGTGTAGAGATAGGTGATATCGAGTCGAAACCAGAAATGGTTTTCTTCGGTAACATCGATGTCGCTGGCTATTTATTATCGATGATAAGACCTATCGAAAAAATATTCATTTCTTCATTGCAGGAGATGGATTGTTGAACATCGATATTTGCGGCTACAACTGAAAGTGGACAAGCGATTTGAAAAAAGAGTTGGAACAGTTGTCCAACTTCGATTGGAGCAGCATACCCGACTGTGATCAAGATGATGAACATATTGATGAATGAAATCTAACATTTTTTCTGGAAATAAACAGGTCTATTTTTGGTTCTAGGTTTGTTGGACAATTCTGCAATTCTACAATTCGGTTTTAAATTTAGGTTTAGATAATACGATAATAATAATCTAAATTTATATTTAGCAAATAACAAATTCAGCAGATGTACAGAAAAATTATGTCAATTTAACAACAGCAAAAACAGGGAGGCGTTGCTGTCAAAAGAACTTACCAATGAGTTACGAATATAAAGCTATTCTTTTCCCGCAGGCGAAACTAATCTTGTTGTCAACATTTAACAATGATATCCGGATTAGGTTTCACTCTTTATGTTTACCAAACACCAGTTTCACAGGCCTACGAATATAATCAACTGTGCTGTATAGTTTCAGAACAGATGCATAAAGGATATTCTCAATCTTGAATTGAAAACAGAACTAAAAATTTTTCATTTTCCTGTAAACAGGCAAGAGACCTCTCTAAATCGTTACAACCATAGTCGGTTTAGGTGACCCAAAGGGTCCCGTGATGTACTCTGTTATTTAATTCGACCAATGGCGATTGAGTGGCCTTCAAATTCCTTTGTCTCAAAATAGATAAATTATCGAAGCATTTTCTTAAAATTCATTCGTTACATTTTACCATCTCTTTTTAGAATGTTTCCATTCGCCTCATTGTACTGGCTTGTGCAGTCCTGGCATGTGCTTCGGCATGGGTGTTTCAAAGAAAATTCATCTATTTCAGGAATTCATCTATTCAACGTAATGACAAATGACAGCCAGCTGGTTTCATTGCGATGTATCGTACTAAGTTTATATCATAGACAACTTCCTAGTTGTAGATTACCACAGTCAACGACAGTTATTCCGGTGCATCTTGCTTTTTAATGGATGTGAACTTCGATAGTGCATAATTCTGTCATCACCGGGTACGCATTCGTTGCTGAGTGGACGCTTTATCTGCTTCACAATATCCCAAGTTGGTACATCCATCACATATGAACCCAGTATTGAACAGATTACCATATTTTCTCATGAATTCTAAACACCCTCCCCCCCCTCCCCCCAGAAATATCTCCCCCTCGAAAACCGGGTCAGACCCAGTCCAAATGAAATAACCACCTCCTTCAAAAATATCCCCTTCTTTTTTTGCGCCTTTTGCGCCGCGAACTAGAAAAGACAATTTTTTCGATTTTTTAAAAAAGAGTAAGAATGAGTTCAGCTGAGTTCTATGAGAAAATGGTAATTTACATAGCAAAACCAGTAGCAAATGCATTAACACTAGCAGCCGCTTTAAACCTGACTTGATTCGCCACGTCTAAAGATTTTAAATACGTGCCTTCTGATTTTTGAATCCATTGTGAAGTAGATAACTGGATTCACCGAAATCCAAATGTGAAACAGCATTCCACCAAGACTCTGAGTCGGCTCGAAGGCTGAGAACAAATGTACCGTCATCCGGGGTTATTTCGTCACCCCGGGGAAATTTCAAAAAACCCGGATGATGGTACCGAAATCAGCACTACTGTATTTATCAGCACTACTCCGTGCAACATCCTTTTGAATTCCCTCAGAAACACTTCTATAGGTCCCAAAATCGACCTGAATCTTTTCTTAGCGAACCACAAAGCGATACTGTAGAGGACCAAAATAGATACGCAAATAATTGCGCTAACTGTGGACACAAACGTGAAAAATACTTTTACTGTAGATTTGCTGCAGTGACGGTATAACAAAGTCTGCAGGAATGGATCGTAAAAAACTGTGCAAACGAAATTTATCCAGCAGATAGGCATCCCAAATATCAAACACGACAAGATAATTATTTTGGCTCTTTTTATTGCGAACATTGTTTGATAGTCATGAAAATAAACTATCGCCCAAAATCGGTTCGCAGCTATGAAAAAATTAATAAGTGCGTTCAGATACAGCAAGCATTTTCGACATTTTCCGAGCAGGATTGCATCCGATCAAGTTCAAGACGAAGTTCTTGATTACAAAAGTAATCTCACTAGATCCCCTGCTCCCAGGTTCAAGACGAATGTAAAATAAGAATTTTTGAAATTCGACGAATGTTTTCAAATGACGTACTGTAAGATACAGTACAGTACGGATAGTATCGGAAGGACCACAATTCGAAAAATGTGTTCCCACGATTCCAAATTCAATTTAACTGTATCGTTTGAGTAGCTGTTATTCAGAGAATCCATTCTAACTGATAATTCAGACTTCATTAATCCTCGATTGAAAGCTCCGAGAAGTTTGCTTTTTTCCCTTGCTTCCGAACTACAGACGGCCTGCTTCGTGATCCAACACTCTCAAGATTGTAACTGAACACAATCAACTGTAGTTGAATAATTACAAACCAATAGTGATTTTTTATCTCACATCGAAGTAGTTTACTCACCATCAAAAGACTGACTTACTGCTTATAGCAAAGTCGAATAACCGAATGCAAGGGGTGGAATTTATTTAAAATAAATGAAAGCTAGCACATTTAGAATATACAAAGTCACATGTGAAAATGTACTGAATAACTAAAAGCATATGAATTTTGAGCTGACTTATTGTTATTCAACCAAATGTAATTACTGTAACACTATTTAATGACAATTTCCTTCATTGTTTAGCGGTGAAAATAGTAAAATGTTGCATGTTGTTTTCTATACTACTTTTACTGCAATTCGTCGATTATATAAACTTCCTAAATGTATCAGACTTCTTTAATTTACTTTAGAATTTTTACTCGCCCGGTACTGTAGTTCAGCATTTCGTGAATAAAGATTTTAAAAAAGAAAGTTTTCTTTCGAATTCCAAGGATGGATGTTTGTATGAAAAACGGTCATCAAACTTTATTTGCTGCAGGCTTAGTCATCAATTATCGTTATTTCTCCGTCCACCACTAACTTTCATCGTTGCTCCTGTAACGAGCCGAATGTTGAAAAATCATATTGCATTGCTAAATATTGGTATGTGCTTTGTTTTTTAGTGCAGAGAAGAGTAAACAACGAAAAAATCTGAAAAATTACAAGGTTTTAAATGAAAATGAAGAAAATACGTCGCAACATCCCGTTAGAACCTCCATTCCTCAAACGGCTTGAAACTCTATTTTCCTAAAGAAGCGCAAAAACTAAAATTAATCTGAACACTGAACACCTAAAGTTATTGGTTCAAAATTCGTAAGAAACAACGTCTATCTGAAAACCTAATTAACGGAAAAGGCTCATACTCTACATAATCTCACATTTTCAGTAGGTATACCCTGTTGTACTTTTAAAAGAAGTTTTCAATGGTATTGAAATTATCCAATATAATAGACAAATCAGGTGATGTTTGCGAACAAGTAGACGATTTACGAACAGAAAGACTAGTAAAGATTCTACTTCCTAGTGACACTTTGTTTAGTTCTCGATTGCCAATTAATTATTTCTATACTACGTAGGCGCTGACAAAATCCAGATTATGTCTGCCCATGACAAACGATTGTAAACATTCTACCATTTTCTATGAACAAAGTACATGCCGTCAATTTCTGTGTTACTGTGTGTATAAATTGGTTTAACCGGCTGCATATTTTTTAAAACGAATCTAAAATGTTGTTCGTTATTTTAGTTCTCTCTTCCTTCATCGCCACATCTCAAAGCTGCGAGTGCATGAGTCGACCGAATGTTACAAAATCGTACTGCAGATCTTCTATTGGTAAGTGATCCATCGACACAATTCGGTAGCTGAGGAATATCCAAAATGCTCGAAAACATTTTGCTATCCAGAACATTTTGTTTTTTTGCAGTTGCTCATGTAAAAGTACTTAATGTCACTGTGTTTGGAGCGGATCAAGCGACTTCTGATTCCGCGTACGAAGTCGAATATATTAAAATATACAAAGTAAATTCATCTTCATTCATGAACATTTCAAGAACTTGCCATTATTATTCCAGGTATTGTTTTAGAATAATGTTGGACACGGCACTCCATCGAACGAATTCAAAACGTCACCAACTGGTGGCGTATGCGGCCAAGAGGTTTACGATATCAAGTCGCAACCAGAAATGGTTTTCTTCGGTAAAGTTACAGTCATTTACAAATAACAGAGATAAAATCGTGTAATATCCATTTCTTTATTGGAGGACATCCATATAGCATCAATATGTGCGACTACAACCGAAAATGGTCGAATGATATAAAAAAAGAACTGGAAAAGATGGCAAAATTTAATTGCAGCAGCATACCAGATGAACGTGACGATAATGACCATTAACTTATTAAAAAATGAAAAATAACATTTTTGCTGTCAAACGTACACTTTGTCATGTTTCCCCCTTGGCGAGGCTAAATTTTGTGTCGTTGACGTCAGACAACGTGAACAATAATACCTAGATAGATTAAGTTTCCCCTGTTTAATTTTGTTAAATACAGTTTTAGCCATGATTAAAGTCAACTATTTTTGTCATATCGGTTGCGGAACAGATGCAAAAATGTTGTTTGACATTTTTATTCTTTCTTTGTTCATCGCCATCTCTCAATGCTGCGAATGCAGAAGTCGACCGAATGTTACATTTTTATTGTTTTCCCACAGGTTAAACTAATCTTGTTGTCAACATTTAACAATGATATCCGGATTAGATTTCACTCTTTGTGTTTACCAAACACAAGTTTCACAGGCCTACAAATATAATCAACTGTGCTGTATAGTTTCAGAACAGATGCATAAATGATATTCTCAATCCTGAATTGAAAACAGAACTAAAAATTTTCATTTTCCTGTAAACAGACAAGAAACCTCTCTAAATCGTTACAACCATAGTCGGTTTAGGTGTCCCAAGGGGTCCAGTGATGTACTCGGTTATTTAATTCGACCAATGGCGATCGAGTGGCCTTCAAATTCCTTTGTCTCAGAATAGATAAATTTCTTAAACATTTTCTTAAAATTCATTAGTTTCATTTTACGATCTCTTTTTAGAATGTTTCCATTCGCCTCATTGTACTGGCTTGTGCAGTCCTGGCATGTGCTTCGGCATGGGTGTTTCAAAGAAAATTCATCTATTTCAGGAATTCATCTATTCAACGAAATGACAAATGACAGCCAGCTGGTTTCATTGCGATATATCGTACCAAGTTTATATCATAGACAACTTCCTAGTTGTAGATTACCACAGTCAACGACAGTTATTCAGATGTCTAAATAACATTTTATTTTAACATGCATCTTGCTTTTTAACGGATGTGAACTTCGATAGTGCGTAATTCGGCCATCACCAGGTACGCATTCGTCGCTGAGTGGACGCTTTATCTGCTTCACAATATCCCAAGTTGGTACATCCATCACATATGAACCCAGTATTGAACAGATTACCATATTTTCTCATGAATTCTAAACACCCTCCCCCCCCTCCCCCCAGAAATATCTCCCCCTCGAAAACCGGGTCAGACCCAGTCCAAATGAAATAACCACCTCCTTCAAAAATATCCCCTTCTTTTTTTGCGCCTTTTGCGCCGCGAACTAGAAAAGACAATTTTTTCGATTTTCAAAAAATTCTATGAGAAAATGGTGATTTACATAGCAAAATCAGTAGCAAATGCATTAAAAAAGACTTGTTCGAAATTTTTCGGCGGTTTTTAGTCATTATCGTTGCTGTATGGTGACGAAGTAGTTGAAATAGAACAACACCCTCAAAAATAACCCCCCTCGAAAATATCCTCCCGATCAGACCCATTCGAAATGAAATATGCCCGGAGGTTATTTTCGATCATGCAATATTTACTTATCGAGTTAATTGACTTGACATTCCTCTTCATCTCCAAGTCATCAAAATTCGAAAACTCAAAGTGACAACTCAAAATCTGTTTGAGCAGTCTCAGAATATACTTTATTTCAGTAGTCATTTATTGTTCGCATTACAACACTAAAAATTGTAGAAAAATGTAAAAATTGGCATTATATGTATCTAGTTTGTCACAAGGACATCTATTTGTGTTGTGCACTGATCTAATCAAGGTTCCTTGTTTTTTAACGATTTGCTTAAAAAGTCTCTAAGATGGATTGCACGTCCCGAGTAATTTAGTTCAGGATTAAAATAGCATAAGGGCTCATTATGACAGGCTTTTATGTGTTCCAATTATCAAATCATGTGTACATTATTTTTTTATGTCAATTATATGTGAATTCCAAAAATGTGATTTTAGAATAAACCTTTCTGAATGATCTTTTCATATTTTTTATCAATTATCAAAGTACAATAACCCTTGGCTTGACTTGTCCCGCAAATCTCGTGATTTGCAAATAACAAAGTTCCCACGAGGCAGCTTTTGATTGTCTCACACAAAATTATTAACTGACCGTTGGTTCAATGGCTCTAATTATGTTAATTCAGCTGTTCATGCTATCGTTGCAATTGACCATTGGTCGGGCGATGGATTGGCCGAGCGAATTATCTATTGGTATCATTCCAAACAACGTATACGACGGAATTTTATACGAACTCGTTGTAAATAAAACGATAAAAGATTTGCAATTAGCTGGAACTGTGTCCGACAAAGTTATCTTCAGGTAATCTATCACTGTCCAGTTTTGTATTTGAAGATAATCAGCGATTGATAAACAAATTCAGGCTTTATCAGTCGTACGGGTGCGATGATCAAACGTCGACTGATTCCGCCGTGAAACTTTTGTTCAATATCAACGTCTCGGTAATTTTTGGACCAGAATGCAGTTCAGGTCAGTCACGCATTACGCAACTATCAAAGGCGAAAGATATCCAAATTTTGTTTGAGTTAGGCATGATTCCAGTCGCACTACTTGCATCAACTCAAAACAAACCGATCATCGGCTACGTGGCTCCGTCGAACGATCTTGCGAACAAAAATAAATTTTCGACTTTAGCGAGAGTAGGCTACACGTATACGTACCTCGCTAAAGCGATCGCCACTACATTGATATTTCACAACTGGACATCGCTGGTGGTCGTCAGACATTTAACTAGCTTGAGCTACTGCGACACAACTCTCAGCGGTATCAGTCAAGAAGCAACGGCTAGAGGCATAAAAATTAGCAACGATTTCACTGTGGACTTTCGGTTGAGTGACAACATCAAGGCAGTTTTGAATATAATAAAGTATACCGGGAGAAGTATATAAATCATTCCTTATTTGCAAAAGTTTCGTTTTTATTATCCATTTATCCTTTCTTCAGTTGTTCTGGTTTGCGGCGGGTTGACACCATTGGAAGCCATGCCGTTCCTTCAAGTAGCTTTAGAGGAAAACATGATGACTCCGGAGTACGTGTTCATTACTCCGTTTTATCTCAAGACAAAGTTAATTCCTTGGGAACCTTGGCTATCAAACAATGTCAACAACAGTGATAAAGCGAAGTTAACTGCGCCATACAAAAATGCTATTGTCGTAAGATGATTCATCAATAAATCGATTAAAATTCGTATAAAAATGAAACGAATTTCAGATTCAACCCACAGGCGATAGCACCCCGTTGTTCAAGCAATTTCAGCGGGAAATCGAAGCAGCTTTGGTTGCAGATCCAACAACTTTTGCATCGTCACGATACAAAAATGATGTAAGGCAGCCATCACCATTATTCTACGACTCACCCTTGCTCATTTACTTCGCAATATTTTTTAGTCTCTGATTAATTTTGGACTATTGTATGACGCAATAACGTTGTATGCTTTGATTTTGAATGATTCCGTTGCTCGTGGCAACGGCTCTGCATTGGATGGAAAGCGCTTGCTAAACGCATCATCTTATTACGACTTTACAGGTTTATAATTAATTCATTTTAAAAACACAATTTGTATTTGGTTCCATTCTTCTCCAGGTGTCACTGGTCGAGTGATCATGGATAAAACTGGCGAGCGAATCTCGAATTACTTCATTTCAAAGTTAAACAAGGACAACAATTTCGTTCCTTTTATGCTGTTGGGAGCTAATGGTACGGACACCAACAGTAACATGCAGGTATATAACACTCTGTACAGTAGTTCAGGCATCGATGTTTATTTTTGGGCTGTTGATTGATCACCAATGATCATTGCACTGATTGGACAATGAAAATTTTGTTTTATGCGGATGTTAAGTTTTCCTCTAATAATTTAGATGGTCGAGATGTATGGAGCTCCAATTTGGAATACAGTTGACAATAAACCACCGACGCTTATACCAGCTTGTGGTTTCCAAAATGAATTGTGTCCAAAGTACACTGTTTCTGTTTATGGTAATTTTGCATTTGACGTTCAACACACTGCAATAAGTTTCACCTGCATAGATCCTTTTAGCGCTCGCCATTTCTCTACCAATTTGCATACTAATCGCTGCGGGTGCGACATCCACATTGATCTATATCCATCGGTATGGTGACACAAAAATAGAAATCTAAAACAAAAACTTGGTCGCAATTTCACGCATTTGCAGCAAAAGAGCTTTCGAGCGAAATCTTCTACAACAGTCTTGGAAGATCGACATGAAACATTTACAGTTCGTTTCGAAGCAACATATTCGAGTAATGATAACAATTGTATAGAACAAAAAATAGGTCAGCAATTTTTTTCTTTAGGGTTCATTCATTCGGCTAAAGAATGCAGTTGACGAAAGCAAATATAGCGGATCAAATTCTTATGGTAGTGTCAAAGTGCAAGGCAACTTCGAAGGGTGTGGATATTACAAGGATATATTAGTTTCAATGAAAAGGTGGAAACGCAGCGGCAACATTGTACTCGAACGTGAACATCTTTTACAATTAAAATCAGTAAAAAAAGACAAAATAACCAACAAGCAGTAAGAAAAACAACTTTCTTGTCTATTTTTTAAGTTAAAAGACTTGAGTCACGACAATGTGAACAAATTCGTTGGATTTTCTGTCGATGTGGATGCATGCGTTATTTGCCTTTGGACATTC
>JAQGBA010000447.1:0-34562 GCA_034698125.1 Prionchulus punctatus | reverse complement strand
AGGTATCAGTGACCAATGAGCTCTCCGAAAAACTATGACTCATCGGAATCGCCAGGTTTCACTTGGGAACGTTTCCTTGTAAGATATTGTTTCAAATAAAGTCGGGCTGTTATTTCTATGTATAATATTTCAAATTTATCTGAAGTTCTTGATTTAATTTTCATGCTCGAGAAGCTTTCATTATTGACCTCCAGAGTTGCTCAGTTACTGAGAAACTATAGACAATGTGCAACTATAGGCATTGAGTAACTATAGTCACTGAAGAACTATGATCTCTGTTTAACTGTACTGATTGAGGAATATAGTCAATTAGGGGAGCTATTGTCATTAAGGAAATGTAGTCGTTGAGGAACGTTGAAAACAAATTTACTTCACAAATTACAAATATATCAAGACAAAAAAAATACATAAATTTGAATTCAAGAAAAAAAACTTCAGTCTTGTTTCGCAAACTTCTTGTGTACGTCGCAATGCATCGTCAGATTGCTTTCTTGCAAGATACAGCCTGCGGAAAACAAAAAAACGGTATCAGCAGTTCGTTTTTCGGGCGAAAACGCGATTCGTACCGTTATCCGATGCGCAAACATAGTGGAAGGTTTTCTTGCACCCTTTCACTACGCATCCAATTGAAGCGCCGATATTATGGCAAGCTGAACATTTCTGTAAAAATACGTAGAACTATAGACAGGAGAGACTTCAACTATAGACAATGAGTAGTAGAGTAGACAACTAGTAGACGGTGATTAATTATCAACTATAGACAGTGAAGAATCATAAACTGTAGACAAATATGTGAGTCGTCAACTATAGGCAGTGAACAACTATAGACCAACTGTGGACAACTATAGACAATTATAGACCACCTATAGAGCGTCACTTGTTTCCAATAGTCGCCCAAATGTTCGTCCAGTCCGACGAGAATATTGCCCTTGGCCAAAATGCCCGACGTCCACAAGGCGCAATATCCGTGAAGCCAAAATTCCGTATAAGTATCGGGCGACGACTGTTTTTTTGTTTTCGACTTGACGAACGGCGGCCAAAATGATTCCGTAATTTTACAATAGTACGGTCCGAACAGATCGCCGAGACTGCAGCCCGCGGCCGGCTGCTGACAAAGGCTGCACATCCAGCGGCCGATTTCCACGAATTCGCCGCCGGACGGCCGCGGGGCCTTGTTTATTTGATTCTCCTCGAAACGACAAACCAATCGACGGTACGAATCCGGATTAAGGATTTCGTATCGGGCGAAATCCACGGCGTCCGGCGAAGCCGGCGGCGATTTTTCGGCGGTTTTCGACGATTTTTGCTTGATTTGATGCACGAGCGGCACGGATTCTTTGCTTTTCGACGTCGACTTGTGGCCTTTTTTGAATTTGGCCTTTTTCAACAAGCGATTCTTCAATTTTTCATCCTCCGAATCGTCGCCGCTGAACGTTCGTTTTTTTCGTTGTTGTTGCTTTTTGCGTTTTTTCAACGAACTTTTCCTTTTTGCGGCGCTTTTTTTCGAATCGCCGTTTTCCACCGGTGGCTTCTCGTCGACGATTTGCGCTGATTCCATCGTAAATCAAACAATAATTTCGTTTTAAAATTCACCTTCGTGAAATTTTGTCACCTTTCCACAGTAAGAAATTTTCAAATTGATGTGCAAGTACGCGTTTAGTTATAACAAAATATGCACTTAGCCTGTTCTTAAATGAATCATAGTCAATGGACAGTGTCCATTGGACACGTATAAACAATGGACAACTATAGTCACCGTACAACTATAGTCAATGGACAACGAGAGACAAAGGGTAATTATTGACATTGAACAACAATAAACACCTGAGAACAATAGGCGCTACTAGGCACTGGACGTAGACACGGACAACTATAGTCAATGCAATGGACAATTATTGACAATGGACAACTATAGCCACTGGACAACTATAAACACTGGACAACTGTAGAAACTGGACAACAATAGTGCCTGTTCCTGCGTCTCAATTAATTTTATTGACGACTATGCACCATGTTATATCACAATGAAGTAGCATAATAAAATTGAATAAATAAAATTACAGATTCAAATTTAAATTCAGATTCATTTTACATTCCTAGTTAGCCCGTTTTACATCATTGGTGTGCCAAACACTTTACACGTCTAAACATAATTGAACTGAGCATATAAAGCAAATGTTTTTCAGAAAAACGAATCGAAAAACCGGAAATAATCTTCCTGAGAATCATAATCAATTTCGATTGTTTCAAAAATTATGCATAATTATTGTACGCCTGAATCCTTTTCCGACCAGTTTTGCAATGTTTCTGAATCAGAATAGGAATTTTTTGCATCAGAAGTTCCCGTAATATTTCTGTTCTCCTTTCCCAACTGCGTCTTCGTAACAAGGCGGCAAACTGTCTAGCCTGTCCACCGGTGGACGAACGTCCGCGAAGACCGGAGGCGCCGATGGTACGGGCGACTGTCTCGAAACGTAGTTCCAGTCAACAGTGCTGTTCAAAAGGGGAACTGCCGACGGAACTGTCGGTTCTCCGCTTTCATTTTGTACGTTTACGGCTGTAAAACAGAAATAATTTTATTCTCATCAGCAAGATTAGGATTCTAAAAGGAACCAAACCTGGTTGCGGTACGTTCATCATGCTATAACAGTATAAACAGAGTCCGGCCAACAGCGGCAGTCCGAAAAAGCAGCAAATCGATGGTAGCGCCCAAAGAAGTCCTAGAAACATGAAATTACCTCCATTTTTGAAAACAGGAATTCCTTAACAAGCTATTAGTACGATGTATGCACCCCAAAGTAAAAAGCCGTCTAAGCCTGAGTGGAAGCCGAAGCCCTAGTCAATCCGAACCCCAAGACAATCCAAAGCCCAAGCCAATCCGAAGCCCAAGACCCCTCACCTCCTCAATCTTAATCCGGATCTATACCAAAATGATTTAGCTGTAATAAACATTTACCAATCCGATCGGATACGCTCGCAGGCTTCCCTTTCAAAATTATTTCTCCGGTGCACGAGAAAATAATACCGCCGACCAATATCGAGACGATGGCGATCACCAATACCCAACACCAGGTTTTTATTTTTTCCGTACATTCGTCCGACTGGTTGGTGCTTACAGCAGTCTGCGTCTGCATTTTGCTCGTTGACAATCGCAAACGAGCAGGAATGTGAGCTAGCTTTAGTGGTAAAACGAATCGAGCTAGTGGAAATGTAATATTTTTATCAAAAAGTTTTTACATTTTTCGATAACGCAACTAGAAAATTGAGTGAAGAGGGCAATTTTCACTACTCAACACTTTACACTTTTTGCACCATGAATATTCCGCTATGAACATAATTGAACTTGCGCATCAAAGTTAAAATTTAAATTTCATTTTAAATTTCATTAACAGACAATTAAATCAGACAATTATATTCGATGGACGACGATAGAAATGGAGCAACTATAGTCACTCTACAACTATGGACATTGGGCAACTAGAGACACTAACTATACACAACTATAGACAACGAGTTTGATTTTTTATTTTATTGTTCTTTGACGTGTTGGTCAACACTGAAAACGAGATTTGCTAACGTGTTTTACACACGCAGGAAAACTATAGACACTGGACACAACTGAAGACACTGGACAACCACAGTATGTTTTTGGCTCGTTTCCAAATGATTTTTAATATATGGTTGTTTGCAGAAAACAATATTTTTCTAGCAAAACCGCGAAAGTTTTCGAAAAGTGCTCGTTAGAGAGCAGCGCCGACAAATTAATGATGATAATAATACGTTTTGCGAGTCTCGTTCGTTCCGAGCTTGCTTATCTTTTAAAATCGATGCTTAAAGTAAAATTCTTAACAAACTTTTAGCTCCGTATCTCGACGCACGAAGTCAACTATAGTTACAACTATAGAGCTGAAAAAAGCAAAAAGATTGACGTCAATCGCTTCTTTACTGAGTTTCGACAAAATTCTACACGGGTAGAAATTTTCTCCGTCAACAATCTTTTCGAATGGCATTTATTATTTTTCTTCTCGGCTTATCAAAAATATAATTCAATGTTATTTATAATTATGAAATTCTGTCGTCTCGCTCCGTCAGTGATATCGTCATTATAGTTGGATCGTCGTCGAAACTATAGTCAATGGTAAACTATATCCGCTGGACAACTATAGTCAATGGATAACTAGACAATTTTGCTCGTTGTAGGTCGAATGAATTCTAGAACGAATCTTCGTTTGTCTCTTCAACGAGAACAATCCATTCAAGAATCAGGCAAATGTTTCGTAAATCAATCTCAGTCAGTAGCGACATCCGCGTCCCAGCAATGTTCGGCGGCTACATCGTCGTCGTCCTCGTCGATCGCCATAAATGCGTCGTCCCTCGGATCTTATCACTCGACTTCAAATAACTCACCAAGGAATTCTCCGCTGGCTATTAATAATACCATGGCCAGTGGAAATCGAAACTTTTATTATCCTCAAATAATTCATGTAAGTAGCAGTTGTCTAGTGAGTATAGTTGTCCATGGACTATGGTTGTCTCGTAACTATAGTCGTCCAGTATGGTGTCCAGCGACTAAAGTTGTCCATCGACTGTAATTTTCCAGCCAATATAGTTGCCCAGTGAGACTACAGTTGCCCTGTCCATTGACCATAGTTGTCCAGCGACTACAGTTGACGAGAGACTATAGTTGTCCGGTAACTATAGATTAAACGTCGCTATACATACTTTCATTATAAAACAAAAACAACTAATTAACTTTTGAATTTTCTGGAAACGTCGTGGCGACTTCTTCTCGAAAACAGCTCATGTTTAATTAAGAACAAAATTTCGAAACTAGGAAGTCATGCTCAGGGTACTGTAGGAAACTATAGACAGAGTCTAACTATAGTCGGCGGACGATGAATAACGTGGGCTTGTTTTTTAAAAATATTGATATCTATAAACCCTAAAAATTTTTCAAAGAAGTGAACAGTTTTGTAAAATTTATCGCCCTGAGGCGATTTAGGAAATTTAGGCGTTTTATTTGTCGATGACGCAAAAGTTCCAGTTTTCTATTCTCTTGGTGTTTTTCGAATCTTGTGAAACGCACGTGCCCTTCCTTTAGTTTCAATGTCGACGAAGATAGAAAAAAAATTGTAAAACTATTTTACTACCAGTCGGCTGGCGGTGCGAGGCACCGCGGTTCCAAAGGTGGTTCAGCAAAACAAAAAAAGTCACCCAATCCGAAAAGACTTTCTCAGAGATGGGATAATTTTTATTCGAAACGAGTTTCTGCTCGTTTCGCGAAAAATCTTTCATTGTTTTCCTTGGTGGGTGTTGCCGAAAGGTGGTTCTCTCGATTTTTAAAATCTCTCTCGAGTTGTTTATTTTTAAAGGATAATTTTTCATAAATAAAACTAGAATTCTGTTTCATCGCGACTGGATAAGGTCGTATTTGTAATTGAATAGGAGAAAAATTTGCTATGGTAATGATGAAAATTTTTTTATTTTTCGACAAATGTCCGCGTTATAAGTTAATTTTCTTCACGAATATTCAATTTTTTTGCAAAATTCTTGTTGCAAAACGGCGAAAAGGCTATTTGCTATAAGAATCTTGCAAAAACTTTGAAAAATTTTGAATTTCCAACGATTTAAATCAATATCTTAGAACGGACCGTTGTCGCGTTTTGAAATAAGCCGCGTGCAACTTGCTCATCAATTAATTATCGTTCAAAATTTCGAACACAGGCGATTATTTTCTCTTTTTTGTTTGACGAACGAGTTCGCGTGTTGAACTTGATTGTGCCAACTTGTGCGTGGTGAAGCTTAAAATCCAAATGTTTTTGCCAACGAAAATAAAAACAGCCATGCCTGAAAAAAAAGCGTGGGAAGTTCAAAAACTATTTTCGAGGAAACGGCAGTTGAAATTTAGGTCTTGTTTTTAATTTTCTTTTTTTCAACTATATTTGTTGTTTTTGTTTATTTATTCTTGTTTAATTTTGTATGTTTGGAAAGTCAAAATTTTGTTTATTCCAACTGCTATGACGACAGAATGTTGTTTCGTAAATTAAAAGAAAAGTTTGGCCAAATTTGTTTGTTGTTGCCAAATAGTAATTTCATAAAATTTACTTTCAACAAAATCTTTTTTTTTGTTAAAATTAGTTGATTCTCTTTATGGTCGCCTTTTGCCAAACGGTACACCAATTTTTGGAAATTTATTTTTCTTAACTGATTTTTCGAGAGCTGAACTTTTTGTCAAAGTTAAAGTTTTCGGTGAATTTGTTGTTCAAACAACAAATTTTAAAAAAAATGAATTTCGGTGAATTTTAAAAAATAATTTCTTGATGGAAACTGTTTCTGACCGGCACCGAATAATGTTTATTTATTATTGCACGTTTCCATATTTTTTATTCTGTTTTTTTTGTAAATTTTACAAATAATATTCTCCACCATAAATCTTGAGCGTTTTTTTTCTGTCTGGTTTGAATTTTTAAAATTATTAGTCGGTAATTTAATATCCAGTTACAAGCTGTTTTTCTAAATGGCGTAGTTTATCACGTTTATCGCGTTTCGAATATAAAACCACGGTCACATTGGATTTTCTACAAATTGACGTCGGATCGGTGACGAGCGTCGATTGTCACCTTATCACTGATAACGAACTATGAGTGTGACCCATTATATTTCTATGACCTAATTTCTCTAACCATGCCCCCGAGACTTCGTCATTAACTGGCGTATATAGCGAGCGGCTCATTGTGCTCGTTATCGCATTGTTAACGCATCGAACTGTCGCTATCAGTTTTGATCGCAGTTCAAAAGAATTTCTTTATTTATATATTGTTGTTTGCGAAATGTTTTTGCAGGTTCAAGCCGAAAATTCGGAAGAGATGGGACGTAAAAATTTAACGCTTAGTAGTTCGTTACCGCCGGGTTTGAACGTTCAACATTCGCCGCCGAAGAATAATTTGCATTTCACCGAGAACGGTGTTAACGGTCACAGTCAACACAACAACTACAATCATCATCAACATCAGGTAATTTGTTTGTAATTTTAATTCTGCTTATATCAAATTCGCTCGGTCTTTGACTATTCTTACATCAATTTTCTAAATTCGCGTCGAGACTCTTACGCTTATATCAATTTGGCTCACGTTTAAAATAGAATACTGTTTATTTTTAGTTTTCCAAAACGGAAACCTGTTTTTGCAATGTTATTTTTAATATTTGTTGTGCAATATAATTTTTACGGGTTTTTTTTAAATTATTGTCGTCAGCCTTCGGATGAATTCGTCATTTGTAAATATTTTAATTGCTCGAAAACGAGTTGGCCAGTGCAAAATTTCACTGAATTTTCTTGTTTCATTGAATGTTTGCAAATATACATTCATGTTGTTTTTTTATTTTCATTGATTCTTTCGCGAGTGATCGGTTTCGGTACAATTTATGACTGGCCGCAACATGAAAACAGTTTTTAAATGTCATTACGCGTACAAAAAAAGATTCGCATTTTTTTACGCCGTCATTGGCAATGGAAAAAAAATCAGTTCTACTACTACCATTTACTGATTTTGCATGTAAACTTTTCAATTCGTGCATCCTTGCGTAAATGTTTCGAGTCGGCCGATGAACATTTTTCAATCGTTCACGTATTTAATAATGATGTATTTGATGAGTTTCGCGTACAAAAATTTACGTGTACCGAACCGGTTAAAAACTCGCCCGAGGCAATTTCGGGGTGCTCAAACAATATTAAATAGTAATCATTTTTAAAGCGAAGTGGCGTGCAATTCGTTAAAGTGTGTTGTTTTGATATTTTGCGTATTGTTTTCCCCAAAGTTAGTTTGCAAGTATTTCCTCCAAAATTTTGAATCACGAATCTAAATACGAATACGAATATGACTTATTTGTTTTTTTCAGGGTTACACCGTCGGTTCGCGAAGGCACAGCCCCGCCGAATTAAGTCCGACCGGCTTCGCCGATAGTCCAACAAGCGCTTCGTTTACGAGTGCTCAGTCGGAGGTAGCGAGACAGAAATACGAAACGAACAAAATGCAAACAAACAAAAAATAATGAAATATTTTTAGTTGGACGATGTCATCATCGATGAAATTTTGTCTATGGAAGAAGAGCAAAAACTGCGGGACAGACAACAAAATTCGACGGGCCAATTAGATAAAGTGCGTAATTTGCAATGAACCAGTCGGGGGGGGGGGTGAATTCTTACGATTCGTGTTTCTAAGATTCTATTGAGATTCACTGAATTGCAGTGCCATCCATCCTTACAAACTGCTCGCTTGCCCGCCGGCTAAAATTACCGGCTGACCTAGTTGCGATCAATCGACATCTTGTTTTGCCGATGATGATGATAATAATGATCGTATCTGCAACTCTAGTTTCTTTTCATTGACTGCGAATCGAGTTATCCAGTGTTTATTATTAGACGGGTGGTGGACCCGGTTTTCATATTTTTCAATGAATCCCAATCTAACGCCGGGCTGGTTCCGTCCTCTGCAATCAACCTTCAACCGGAACCATCCGAGATGGTCGGATCGGCGAATGAAAAAAATATACGCGAAAATTGCTCTTAAGTGTTTTAAACATTGCGGAAACCGGTCGTTTTTGACAATTTGTAAAATTCACTGTCGCATTCTCGACGGACGACCGACGAGAAACAAGTCGTCATTTTCTGAGCTGTTCACACGAAATCCTTGCTCACTGTCGTCTTTCGTCAGATCGTCAGTCCAATGAATATTTCTTGTTTACATTCCGGATTAATTCGAATACCGATTTCACTTCTCGTTCATCGTCGTCCATCAGTTTTAGCGGGTTTCTATTATCTTGATTGAGAGTAGATAAATTTAGCCTTAGGCTAAATTTGTCGAGAAACGTTGATCGACGATCGAAAGTTGTTTTTTTCGTGTTCATTGCGCAATAAATTGATCCTCTTTGTCAAAATCAAACTTTTTTTGATGAATTCTTTTTGCATTTCGGGTTGAATTTTATTTTTTACATTTTGCAAAAAGAATGTTTGAAAAATTTTGAATATTGGCTGCAGGAATTTGAATTTTTCAAATTTGTTTCTCTTTCAGCATTTCACCAACAGTTATTCGTACGCCGATAACTTGTCAGGGTTATTGCAAAGTGATAATTTTGGATTCTCACGCGTTTCGTATACTCGCCAAGTGTCGACGAGCGCTCCGACTTCAACGCTAGATATCGAAGGACTCGTTAGAGACGAATTGTATAGGGAGCAGGATACGATGAGGGATAGAAGAAAAAAGGATGTCCATAATATGAGTAAGTTACCTCAGGGTCAGGGTCTATTGTTGCCTGCAGTTGACGATAGCTGGATAATAATGTGCTCGCTGATAAGTGTCCAGCGACTATACAGTTGGCCAGTACCTGTTGCTGATCAGTTTCTATATTAGGTCATCAACTATAAATACCTGTTGACTATAGTTATCAGTTGACTATAGTGTCCATTGACTGTGGATTTTCTCGGACTACAGTTGCCTATTTTTAGACGATCATCGCCGATAGTACAAATTAAGTATTCAGTTTAGCAGGTTCCTGTTGATGAGTTTCGACAATATTTAATCATTAACTATGAACCCCTGTTGACTATAGATGCCCATCGACGACAGATGTTCATCAACTATGGTTGTCTTATTTTTAGTCGAACGTCGCCGACGCTACAACATAAACGACCGGATTAAAGAATTGGGCACTCTGCTGCCGAAATCAGAGTACTTAGCAACTTTTTATTCTTTTCAAAATACTCCTTCGTTCATGCTGAGTTTTGTCATCTGTAGAGAAATGAAAATGAACAAAGGCACGATACTCAAAGCGTCCGTCGATTATATTCGTATATTGCGCAAAGAGCAGGATCGTATCGCGCACGTTCATCAAAAGCAGCAATTTTTAGAAATGGAGAATAAGAAAATGCTCCAAAGAATACAGGTACACCAACCGATCATCCTCTTTTTTTCCCTATAGTCTCCGTACTACGGAGTAACAAGTTTTGCATGCATACGTCGGATTGTGATCGAAGAGTTTCCTTTTGAAAATATATTTTCCAACAATAACAACAATCCAACAAACTTTCTTTTTATTTGATTCTACTACATGTGTTCGACGAATAGGCCTTTTTTCACGCATGAAAAACAAAAAAGATGAGTGGATTTTGAAGTTTGCGAACTAGTTTTTTCAATTTTTGGCCCGAAATCCACATCGAAAATGCTATATCGGAAAATTTTATGGAACTTATATTTTTTTCGTGATCTATCTTCTTTTTTTCACTACTTGCGTAGGATTTGGAATTGCAATTGAAAACTCACGGCGTCCCATTGCCGACCAACTTCTCGCCGGCCACCAACGACCGTCAAGTGAAATCGGAGCCGGTCGACGACAACGAGCCACCGACGCCGTTGGCCATGTTGCATGGTCAAATGACCGCCAACCCTTTATCGCCTTATCACGCGCAAAACAATTTAACCGCCTTGCCGGCGTCTTCTTCGGGCCACAACCGACCGGACTACGACCCGCCGATGAACGGTCGAAGTTTCGGACTGTCGGCCGCTGGCGACGGACGCCAGCCGTATTTCGCCTCAATCCCTCCCGCCTACGCCACCAGCGCCAACGACGTGTTCGCTTGCGTGGATTCGTCGAACGATCATTACAATCAGTACAAACCTCTGAGCGGCCACCGCGACCTTCGCATGCCGGAGATGATCCTGGACTTAGGATGCGAAAATCTGAACACGCCCGGACTGATGTCTTCGATCGATCCGCTGATTTCGGCGGCCGCCGCGTCGCGGCTGATCAACTCGCAAGTGCCGTCGCCCGACGTTCACTGGGACGCGTCGACCTTCTCGCCAGAAGCCGTCGATAAAATGGATTTCATTACTTCGTAAAACAAAACTAATCAAAAATCAGCACTGCACTATTGAATCGTGAAATCCCTTAGCCGTACTGTTATCAACACGCAGGTACTCGAGTGTTTAGCACTTTGTACTCAATGGGCTGGTTTAAAAATCATTTTCGCGCTTTTAAAACTTATGTTCTAAGAAAATTTTTTCATTAAAATGTCGAGCGAAGAACACTGAGTCCAACTGCGATGATCCGGCGAAAAAGTCTTCATTCAAACAGAAGTTCAAAGCGAAACACTGTTTTTTAGCTAGCCATTCCAATCTTTACAATGCGCTAAGAGTACGCGTACCTGCGTGCAAAACTCCATCACGTGTGACGGCTTACGGATAGCCGCCGTTTAAGGCGCGGAATTTGAATTTGTTATTTGTTGATAGGAGTTGCAGCCACTTAAGGCCAACAATTAATCTTTTTGCAAATTTTCAAATATTTTTACGTTGTCTAGCGATTTTCTTGTTTATTTTTTGCGAATCAATCTTTTTTTTCAAAACTCACTGTTATATTTATTTTTCAAATTTTATTTTGTTGTATTTATGTTATATATATATTTTTGTTATTATTTTTTTTTAGAATTCTAATTGTATTTAGAAATTTAGTTTGAATTTTCCTGCAGCCATTTTGAATTTGAAGTGAATTCAAATTTCGACTGATTTCTCAAAAAATGGCTGCGAGAATTTTGTTTTATTTTCGATGAAATGTGATAATTTTCTTCGTGAAATCATTTTTTGTCGAATTGCGCCAAATTTAAAATCTGTATTTTTTTTTGTAAAAAAATTTCAGTTAATCGCTTGCGATGAATTTTCTACACTCGTTTGAGCCGGGTTTACAGTTAAATTTTTGTTTGATATATTCTTTATCGTGCGAAAAACAGTTTCATATTTCGTTTTTATTGTTTCGTGTATTTTCTCAAATTAAAAAAATACCTTTCGATAGAAACTACAAAATTCGAAATGATAAATCTTTCTCGAAACGATCCATCTTTCTGCAAATTTCCATGAAAATAAAACTAAACAAATGAGAAAGAAAAATGGCAGCATTTGAAAGTCGTCTGACAAATTTATTGCACTATTTAATAAAAAATCGTGCAGAAAATCGAAACAACGACTTTTGGGACGAATTCATAGAAATTTCTCTCCGTAGCGACGTCGAATTCGACACGGAATTTTGTTTTGTATTCAGAAAAGGTTTGCGCTATAGTTCCTCAGTAACTATAGTTGATCAGCGACTATAGTTGAATTTTTTGTAGAATTGATAAAAATGATGATCGACGAAGACGAATTCGATAATCGATTTGATTTTCGATCGATTTATATTAATTTATTGCAACATTGCCAGCAACTGGAACCCACGATGAAGTTCGTTTTGGACAGAATTCTGAGAAATTCTCGAGGGTATCTGAAGGTAAATTCGAGTCCATAGTTGAACAAGTTGAATTCTACAGTTGAATTTCAGAACGAATTTCAATACGCGAATTTCACGAATCGTCTTCTGAACGCCGCGCCGACAGAATTTTGGAGCGAAAATTCTACCGGATGTTATTGCAATTTGCATATTTGTTGGCAATTTTTCACATTGCTGACGAGTTTTTTCGACGAATCCGAACGATCAAATTCAGACTATAGCGAAACTTGTTTAGCCTTAGGCGTCGTTGAAGAAGAGGAAAAGTTCTGGTTTCGAATAATTGCATGCAAAAATGACGACCGATTATTGGTGAATCTCGTTGATTTCTTGAAAACCTGTTGCGAACAAGTTTCCTACCTCGATTGTTACTGTCCGTGTCACAAAAACGCTTGGTTGGCCCGGCGAATCGGGCACGATCGCGAAACGAACGAGGCGGATTTCGAAAACGTATTGAAAAAACTAGAAAAACGTGTTTATCAGCAGCGAAACGAGCAAAATTCTAATCTAAGACCAATCGGGCCGCAAAACGGATTCGCCAATCAATTATCATTTTCCCAAGTTGAACACGACGATGATGAAACTTCGGAATGGACCATCGAAGAAGCACGAAAGGAGAAGAAGATAGCTGGAAACTTTATGTAAAAAACAAACTTCGCACAGTAGCTATCTCGTAATCGGGGAATTTTTCTGTAGAAACTCAAACCTGAATGGCGATAATGAATCCGATGATTCGACGGACGACGGCAAAACTGAATCCGCAATAGAAAGCATTCCGTATGACGAGGAACCCGTTTACAACGTTAAAAAACCAAAATTCGCTACCGACTTTCAACCGAACCTTGCTCATTTGAGATTCGACAACGAAATCGTCGAAGATGATAATGGCTCAACTATTCACAATGATAGAACCTCGCTGATCAATATGGACCATTCCAAATATACTCTAACTTCTCGAGTTGATAAGGCTTTATCGCCTTTTCAGTTGGATTCGGATTCGAGATTCGTCCAAACTGATAATCAATCAATTTCAACACAAAGCAGTTCGACAACAGAAATCGAAATTGTTCCAGTTCATGTTCATGTTCACCCTCAAAGTGATTTTTTGCCCTCTAAGTGAAATTCAAAACAAAATTCTTGACTGGATATTTATGATTCTTGTAGACGAATTTCACGATCAAACAACGCAAACTCAATCAACTGCGAAGAATGAATTTTTGACTATGGCGAGCCAAGTAACAGCGCGATTTCTTATAAATCCATGTTCAATTTGATCCGGAGATTTTATGTTTCAGGAACATTTTTTGCATGTTGAGCCTATGGACAGCGTAGAAATAGAAAACATTTTCAAATTGGCTCAAAATTTCAGTACAATTTGTTGATTGATTTTTAATATGTTAAACTGTAGTTGTGCTCATTTTGGCCAACTTTAGTAAATAGACAACTATAGTCTTGTTCAACTACAATATCTGTACAACTATAGTCAACGAAAATCTGAACGATTGAATTGAATTGAATTTTTTTAAATTTCTACAGAAATTTTTTTAACTTAAATTTACAAAAAAATCTTCGATTTTTGGACCCATACAAATAAAAAATCATTTTTCAAATAAGAAAAACAAAACAAAAATAATAATAAAAACCTTTTTTCTTTAAAACATAAAGAAAAATTCGACGGAAAATTCGAAAAATAAAATGAAACAAATTTTCGACGAAAACGTACACGATTATCGGAAAAGATGAAAAAATAACAAAAAAACAGTAACAAAATTTGCTCTTTTGTGCAACAAAATTGAAACATAAATTTTGCACACAAAAAAATACTTGTCTATTGTGGAAAAGAAGAAGATTTCGTCTCGATCACAAATTAGTATTCGAAATTTGTCGAATTTCGTTTACAGAATTCAAAAAATCAGACGCTGTGCCTGTACGGTCCTGGCATTTTCTAATACTAAAAACCAAGAAAAAAATGACCATTTCGGCAACTATAGTTCAATATTAACTATATATCAATGACAACTAATGTGACAGGGGTGTACATCACTGTTTGTTGGAGTGCTGTGTATTGTGCGACGGAGAGTTGGTGATAAGATAGTTTATTGTACACGACAGAGCCAAACCAACAACGAATGAACAAGCCATACGAGTGACCGACCAACGAGTGCCTCCAACCGTGCACTGTCTAACTTTCTCGTCAGCTTAGTTTTAAAGCAGTGCAAGGAGAGTGTGGGATTTGTTGTAATAGTTTGAGAAATTGAAAGAGATTGGAAAGATTGTAAAAGTTGTATGGAAATGCGTGTAGAAAAAGTATAGAAAGTTGAATGAATGTAAATGAATGATGAAATATGTTTGGATTTGAGAAATTGTTGATAGAAATGTGAAATTGGATTGAAAAATGTAATTAAACGTAAGAGTTGGAAATGACTATCGTCACATATAGTCCATCGGCAACTATAGTCAATAGGCGACTCCTAGTGCTACCTGAACAACCAAAGAAGGCCCTACGGCGGTGATTTATGTCAACTTTTCATAATCAATTTTTCCATTTTGATTTGTTGCAAACGAAAAACAAAGCTAAAAACCACATAAATTACCGTATTTATTCGTTTATAAGCCGCGGCTTATAATTGAAACACGCCTCCTCCGAGTGCGGCTTATACTCGGGGGCGGCTTTTAAGGTGTCCACTGACTATTTGTGTTCATCGGCTGGGATATACTATACACTACTATAATAGCTATTGTTTTCTTAATTCGTTTTAGATTTGATCTTTTTAATTACAAAAGTCCAAATTACCCGAGGCACTTCCCATTGAGCCTTGCAAATCATGTAAGAGGAATTTAGGCGCGCGGTACAAAAAAAAGCATTTTTTTCTCAGAGTGTCTCGTTGCGCATTTATTGCTAAATCAAAATTCATTTCGTGACGTGATGATAAAATTCATTTCGAATTTAGGTTCCCTAACTTTTCATGGCGTAAAAGGTAAAAATAAATCAATAGTACATCAACGAGCAAAAATGCTGAAAAATAATTCGTTTATTTCGAAGACAAATATTCTTCGAGCGACAAATATAATACAAAAAATGAAACAATTAGCTTCCCAAATATAAAATTTATAATTTCAAAACAATTTGTTCGTTGCCAACTGGTGAAAATGAAGTTTGTTTTTTTTTCTCGAGTCATTAGCGGATTTCGTACCATCGAGTGTCGGGCGAGCAACTGAAATAGAAATCATCGTCCGTAAATTAGAATTGAATTTTGATGAACACTATTCATTGATAAAAAAATTCAATTCAGCCGCGGCACGTTCTCTCCAGAATTTTTTTTCTCCAACGTCGATTCGAATTTCCTCAATTCGGATCAACTCGCAACATCGACGAGATAAATAAATAAGTCGTTCGGCGTTTTTGCATTTCAGAAAAAAACAAAACAACATTTCGAAGTAGATTTCGAGTATTCACTTTTCTTCGTTTGTTTTTTCTTCACAAAGTAGAACCGTTTCTTTGATATTTTCTTTCGCTTTCATTTCGTTCCGCGTCACGCCTTTTGACTTTCCCGTTTGCGGGACTTATTTCTCGCTGCCTGAAAATCACAGATTAATAGTGAAAATCGGAATAAAAAAACAACGAAAAAACTCGTACGCCGACGCGCTCGGGGCGCACGACATTGCTCGGAACCGTTCGGGCAACGGCCGAGAACTTCGCCGCGACAGTCGGCTACACTTTCCGTCGTACATGAGCCAGAGAGCGTAACGTATTTCCAATATTCGAAAGCCATAAATCAACGGATTAATCAGCAATTTCAAAATAATCAAACTGTTGAACGCGGCGCTCAAGTAGAATAATTTCCGAGCGCCCACGTTCGTAATTAGGCAATTATTGCACACGGTCGCGAACACAACGACGCTCGGTAACCAGCCGACGCCGAACGTGCCCACGATCAACAGCGTCGTGGTCACCGCCTTCATCCGAATCCGAATATTGTTCATACGGCCGGTGGCGGACACCCGCGATAGTTCGCGACCGAGCTCCGCGCGACCGCTCGGACTCCGGCGCTCGACGCTCTTACGGCTCCGGTACAGTATCCTGAGTATCTTACCATACACGACCAACATGGTCAACATGGGCGCGTAGAAAAATACGAATACGGTGGCTCTGAATACGGATTCGAAATAGAATCTCGTGTCGCGACAATGTTCCGATCGGAACATTTGACCGGGCACCGACGCGAATGTAATCAACAACGATGCCGTGGGCGTTACCCACATGAAGCCGGCAACGAGCTTAGTCCTCGACGACGTCATCATTAGCTTGTGTTTCAGCGGGTCCGCGATGGACGCGTAATGGTTGAGGGACAATGCCAGCAAGTGAAATACGGACGTGAGCATGCCGCCGATTCGGAACGCTTCCAACGTGGTTCGGAAGCAAACCGACGTCAGCCCGTCGAAGCGCCACACTTGCGGCAAGTACGTGTTGAACACTAATCCGAACAGGATTAGCAGCGCGGCGTAGGCGTCCGCGACCGCCAGGCTCACGCTCCATCTCAAGTTGGCGTTCATCGACCGTCGACGGATCCAAGGGACGCAAGCCGCGATGCAACAATTGCCGACGAACGCCGAAGCGGCCGCAAAGCACATGCACGGTACCATGATGCTCAATTCGAATTTCATGTTATCCGTTTCGGTACCGTTGGCGACTAATCGCGAACCGTTGGCGGAAATCTCCGACCCGTTCATCGTCGGCCGTGCGACGCCGACCGCGAGAAATCTTCTTCGCTTCTGGAAAAAAAACCAACATTTTCGCAAATTGGATTTAACCTTTTCAGACTAATTTTTTTGCCCATTATGACTAATAAGAATGTAATTATTCTCTATCACAAAATTGAAATAGAAAATTTGAACATTTTTAACAACATGCGTGCGAAATCGAAATCGGTCGACGTTCGTCATCGAATGAATTAGGAAAGTGTCATCGCGATGCAACATTCGAGCAGTCAACCCGTCCCGAGTTGGCCGAAACCCCGAAATTGATCGGTTCGATTAGTTTCGATGATAAATTTCTTGTTTTATTTTCGAAATAAATTGCTTTTGTTTCAATTTCTTGGACACACGCGGAGCGGGAGGGAGGGAGGGAGGGGTGGTCGTGTAATTAATAAAAATTTCCAGTTGGATTTTTGCCGCCAACCGACTCGTTTTTTGTAATTCCAAGTAAAATATCATTTGTCAATTTTGATTTATTATGTCTCTCGAACTTGTTTTTTTCTCGGTAAAAGCGGCGGAAAATTGAAACGTCATTAAAGAAAATATGTTTCATTTTTAGAACATATTTCATTGAACAAAAAACAAATCCTACCTGGACGGAAGACTTTCAGGAAAACTTTTACACTCCCCGAGCGAACGTTTCCATGATTTTTTTACGTCGGAGTCAAAATCGAAAAAAAAAAATTTATTATAGATGATTTGTCGAAGTCTATCCCCGAAGTAGCAAAGCGAAACAAACTTTGAATAATACGGAACTTGATTTGGTACGGAAAGCGAATTCGCCAGGCACTTTATGGCACGTCAGACCGACGAACCAGGAATAATAATGTTTCAAATTACTCAATTGCGCATGTACGTAATTATTTTTGATTGATTGATAAAATAATTCGGAGAAACTTGTACAAAAAAATAATAGAAAACTTGTAGGTGTAGACGACAAATTTTCGTTTGCGATTTTAATTTTCCCAGATAAAAAACGATTTGAAAGAAAAATCCTATGAAAAAAACATTGATTTTTGATTACAATTTCACATTACCGGTTTTACAGAAAATCTGATTTACAAGTTCGATAAATTTTACTTCATTGCAATATGAATTTAAAATGAGAACGCACATTTGCCCGATATTACAATTTTAAAACCGAAATTTTGTTTGCAAATCGTTCGAATCGTACAAAAAATTGTTTCTAAGTTAAATTTCTGAATTCAATGGCGTATTTGGCGAGTTCCCGTTACGAAAATCTTCTCAACGAAAATGCCAATCGTTACGGCCCGATGTCGGAAGGCGTAAGCTAATTTCTCGTTTTATTTTTCACCAATTTTTTTTCCAATGATTTTTCAATTCATTTTAGACGACGATTATCGCTGTAGAATTCGACGGCGGCGTTATAATCGGCGCCGATTCCCGAACGTCGTCCGGGTAAACAAAAAAAGTACTGGCTAATTGATGTTTAGAGCTAAAATGCGTTTTTAATTGAAGAGCTTTAATCGTTGGTCGAGTGTCCGATAAATTGACCCCGGTCACTAAACACGTGTTCGTCCTTCGGTCCGGTTCCTCGGCCGACACGCAAGCAATTACGGACGTTGTGAAATATCATTTGAGCATTTACGAGTAAATTTTTAGCGCGATAGTCGCCTAGCCGGTGAAGTTCAGTCGCTCGGCCGGTGGATTATAGTTCCATTTTGCTACTCTAATTTCAACGACTATAGTTGGTAGCTAAAACTGTTTTTTAGAATGGAACACGGCCATCCGGCTCCCGTCTATATCGCCGCTCAAGTTTTTCGTGATATGTGCTATCGGTACCGCGACGATTTTCAAGCCGGACTCCTGGTCGCCGGTTGGGACGCTCAAAAAGGCGGCCAAGTAACGTGCGAAGTCGAAATCGTGCCCGATAACTACTAATAGACGACGCGTTATTTGTTTTTTCAAGGTATATTCGATCCCGCTCGGCGGCATGATCACGCGGCAAACGCTGGGCGCCTCGGGATCGGGCAGCACTTACGTGTACGGTTTTATGGATCACAATTTCAAGGAGGACATGAAGGAGGACGAGTGCAAGGATTTCGTCAAAAAAGGTAAACTATAGTTCTACAGCAAATTTATTTCAACTATTGTCCGTTGCAACTGTAGTTTTACACGAACTATAGTCGACGGTTGTTTTTTTTTGTCAGCCGTGGCGTTGGCCATTTCGCGCGACGGCAGCAGCGGCGGCGTGATTCGCATGGCCGTCATTTCGAAGAAGGGCGTCGAGCGAAGTTTGTTCACCGGCGATGAAATTCCCAAATACAACATCGATTAGCATCAATTTATCGCCCGATAATCGTAAAAAGCCGACAGTTTTTCGTTTTTCATTTAAGGTTTCGCGCAAAAAAATGTAACAAATAAAAAAAATAAAAAAATTTAAACGATCGCTTTTTCTCGGACGTCCAGTCGAATTTTTTTCTTCTCTGCTCTTTCTTTAGCGACCTCGAATACAACCCGCTGCGAGTTGATATTCAGATTCGAAAAAGCTGCAAAAACAAGCAATAATTTGTGTTAGTCAGCGACTATAGTTGAACTATAGTCGACCTCTACCCGTCAGAAATTGATCCCTGGAATTAAAATTTTCAACTATTTTCAACTGGATTTCGGATATATGAAATCCGTCGTCCGTAACTTTAAAGGATTTCAATGGATTTTTATCGCAAGTGCAAATAATTAAAAAATCATCATCCCCGTAGATTGCAATATCCAAATTATCATATCCAACGTCAAATGTCGTATGTTTCACGAATTTGACCGTTTCGGAGCTATCGAGGGCGATTTTTATGCATAAAATCGTCGAAGACCTGAAACGGCTCGAAACTTACGAAAACAAACAAAAAAACCCGTCGGCGAGTGGTTTTTACTGCTCAAAAATCGCCGCGAGGCAAACGGCCGACTGGAAGTAGTTCGTCGAAACGATTTTCTTCACTCGACAATTTTCCTCACTTATCGATTGATTACAATCGAACGTAGTTATCGGCGTACCATCGAGATAGTTCCAAATAATTATCAGGCCATCCTGAAAAAAATTTCGTAACTATAGTGGCTAACTATACTTCTACATCGGACACACTTACACCGCCGGCCGAGGCGAGAAATTTGTTTTTCGGGAAGGCTAGCCAGCACAAACTGCGAACGTATCTGCCGAGAAAAGTTCTCGCGGAAACTATAGTTCAAAGATAACTATAGTCCCGAGGCAACTACAGGCCGACTTACTGCTTGTGTCCTAGACAATAAGTTTCGATGTGATAAGCATTCGGAAACCTGCTTATCCGAATTTTCTCGTCCCTGTCGCACGTGACGACGTGCTTATCATCCGACGAGATAACCTGCGAATCAACTAATAAAATATCCGACATCCTACTGTAGCGGCTATATCATTTTCGTACGACGTCGAACAGCATCGAGATGTGGCCCAGGATTACGGTCGAATTTTGCTGATCGGGTTTCGTGCCGAATTCGATCAAGTAGCCGGCGCGATCGGCGATCAGGATTCGATCGGAACGGTTGCAAAAAGCTGCGCTAGTCGCTTGCTTTTCGAGCGAACTAAAACAGCCAGCGACTATAGTTCAATCGATTTTTGTTCGGGGACTATAGTTCCATTTGATCTATAGTTCGAACGGCTAGTTTTTTTTACAACTATAGACCCTAGAAAACTATAGACACTTGAGAACTATAGATACTCAATTGGACTACAGTTCACTGGCGACTATAGTTAGCGAGTAACTATAGTTGTTCTTTACATGGTCTTCAACAAGTCCAAAGTCCTCATGTCAAAAAGTAGCAAGTGCTTGGAACTGTTGCACACGGCCAAAACGTTTTTGGAATGGTCCACTGCTGAAGCCAGCACTTCGGTGGAGCCGGTGACGTCGTCGCTCGTCGGGCCTTCGCCGTCGTCGACTTTCTGCTTGGTGGTTGGATTTTGAGTGACGTAACTGACGATTTTCGGGTCGTTTCTAAAACGAGCGCGTTTTGGCAATTTTAAAACAAAAAAATCGGTCGGGCTAAGGACGTTCTCGTACTCATTCGCCTTCGGACAGCAAAATACGAATCCGCCGACGGCGATCGATAAAAAATCTTGCGAAACGTTTATTTGCGCCATGGAGACGATTTCTAGGTAAAAAAAAATGGTAATTTTTATCGTCCTCCTAGCTCCAAAAGCGCACACAAATTTTTGTTTCAAATTCAGATTGAAAATCCGTATATTAATCACATCAAAAATTATTAAAATTTATCAAAAAGGTCTTTCGCAACAATGGCATTAAGAAAAGTACAGTAATTTTACTAATTTATGATCATCGACATCTACATTCCACAAAAAATATAGTTTTTACTCAATGAAAAGAAATTAAGAATTTCATAATTTACAGTACCATTCAATATGAATATGATTCTTGAAAAATGAACCCTAGTTTCGTAACTGGAATACTGTAATTTTTTGTTGTTTTTTTAAAAAAAATTAAATTTTAATTAATTAATTAAAAATGAATTTAAACGGGTCATCGTCGTTCGACGAATTGAATTCTTTGCTTCACGTTTGGCGCGCTGACCAAAATCGAACGGGTTTCGATCCGTTGCCGCTTTTAACCCGGTAAAAATGTTTTTTGGACAAGTTTTTTGTTTTCTTAGCGACTTTTTGAGCATTTTTAAGAATGGCCGAAATTATCGAAAGCCAAACGGAAAAATACAGTAAACAAGATCCGGATCCGTTCGACGATCGACATCCGGGCCGAGCCGATCCAAATTGCGAACTAGGTCACGCGTTGAAAATTTTACTGAAAGACGAGGATTTTGTTTCGAAAGTATGAAAACGAGCAAATTCGAGAAACTTGCCGAAAATATGGATAGTCAACTAAATCTTGTTTTTTAGGTGGTGGTTAGCTATTTAATGGCTCGAGACAATATCGAATTAAACACAATAGCCGCCAGGCTTTTACTGGATATCGTCCCCGGCTTGGACGTGGCCGTTGTTTTTCAAGAGACGGTGAGGGAACTATAGTTGAACTACAGTTGCAAGCCAACTATAGACGGTGAACGACGACAGAAACCAAGCCTTCAACTATAGACTCCATCGACTATAGACGCCCATCAACTAAAGACGCATATCGACTATAGACGCCCGTCAGCTATACCCCTTCATGAACTATAGTTTTTGTAGGAAGACTTCATGGGTCAGTTATTTCGATGGGCCGAAGGCTCGCTGGATCCGATGTCGTCGTACGCCACGGGGCTTTTGGCGGCCGCCATGGAATCGCAAGACATCGCCGCCAATTGTCGCGAGTTAAATATTTCCCTCTTTCCCGTGTTGTTGCGTCGTTTGAACGAGTTGAAAGAGAAAATGGAGGTTGACGAGCTCGCCGCCGACGAATTCGGACACTTCGCCGGTCTGAAACGGGAAAATTTCGATAACGCAAGCGAACGGCCGTCGTTGAGCGACGTCATTTCGTCGAAAAAAGATTCCGAAAATTGCGCGCCGACGTCGAGCGCCGCCTGCGAATCAACTCGACCGAAACGAAAATTATCCGCCGACGAATCCGGTTGTCGAATCGCGAAACGAATCCGAGTCGAAACGAATTTCAGTAATAGCAGCTGGGCCGAATTGGAACCGTACGTGATCGGCAAGCATTGCATGTTCCCGCTCAATTCGGTCATGCGCCAAAGATTCATTCTTCAGTATTTGGCGCCCACCGGCGAGTACCAAGAAGTGATTAGTTTTCGTTTTTCGCCCGTTAAATGCGTTAGCTAGTCGCGTATTTTGTTTGTTTTTTTTCCTCAGCTTTTACCGTTCGCATTGGAAAATAACAAAGCGTTGGAGTTGATTTTCTATTATATCGATTTAACGAAAAACAAAGATATCCGATTGGCGTTGGACGCTTTGAGAGTAAACGACGCGATTGTACAGTAGAGCGATGGTCGATACGCGAATTTTGTTTTCTTTCGCCAGTTTCTGGCCTCGTTACTGTGCCACAAGAAATTCGCGTTGGAGTTCATCGGATGTAGCGGCGTCGAGCATTTGCTTGGTGTCTATCGGCAGTCGATGGCGTCGGCCGGGGTATCGCTGTGCCTTTATTATTTGGCCTACAACGAGGATGTCATGGAGAAAATATGTCTGCTGCCCGCCGACGTCCTCGACGACTCGGTCGAGTGAGTTTTTTTGTTTTTTCAGCATACGTTTCGCGCACGAATTCGTTTTACATGTTTTTTTTTGATTCGCAGGTACGCTTTATGGCTTTTGGAACACTCCTACGAATCGGGTAAATGCCACGCCACAATGTTTTTCACATTCGGATTCGCGTTTCGATCGATTTTGGATCGATTCGACGAACGCGACGGACTACGAAAACTTTTCAATTACGTACGGCAGCGCGCGACTATAGTTCTATAGAAAATATAATTGAACGGCCGACAATATAGACCGAAGAATTTTTGTAGATCGCCACCCTGAGCATTCTACAGTCGGACGAAACGAGTCACTTGGATATATCCGACGATCAGGTGTTCACGAGTCGGCAGGCGGTGCGTCACGTTTGTTACGCGCTGAGAAAGTAAGCCTTTTCACCCGGAAAGCTCGTTAGCCGGTCACTTTTTTCGTTTTCCAAACGAGTTTTGATCCGATTCGCAGGTATTTCGAGTCGCACCTATGGATTCGCGTCGAACGTACGCAAGCACGAAATCTATTACAAGAACAAAGCGCGCCGTCGTCCAACTATTCGTCAATCGGACACGGGTCGAAAGTAGGTCGAAAATTTTTGGCGCGAAAAAAACTACCGTAACTTTGATGCGCAGGCGATTAAATTCGACGTCAACGGCGTGCAAAATTATATGAATTGCCTGCGGGAATATATGCCCGTCGTTCAGACAATTTGGAAACCGGTCGAAGAGTTGCGCAAATTGGCGGGAATTTCGTATTTGCTGCGTATCATCGCCGAAGGTTCCGAATGGAACTACAACGCGAGGTATTTTCGTTAGCGAAATCGTCCGAATTGGGCGAATAAATGAAACGTACGACGACGGATTCGATTTTGATGTTCAGGGCCGAAATGATTTGCAACTCGTTGAACGTACTGTGGATTTGTTCGGTAATGCAAAAAGTCCAAATGGATCTTTGCGAATCCGTCAAATTGCCCGATAATAGGTCGGTCGTCGGCGTTAGGTACGGAACTATAGTCGCTATTTTAACTATAATTTTCATTGAACTATATAGTTCCGCGGTGTAGTATGTCGCCGTAGGTCTATAATTCCCGCTAAGCTATAGTTGGATTTTTTTTTACAGTATCCTATTGGGATTATGCGACGGCGAGATCGTCAATGACGCTGAAGTACAGAAGGCGGCGTTGAACGTGATTATCAATTGCGTTTGCGCTCCTATTCGCAAGGTTCCTCGTTTTTTTTTCACTTTCGCGACCGTTGCACGGCACAGTTTTTTGTTTGTTTTTTTCAGTTCGGTACCGGCAACGGAACGCGACCGTCGACGATTGCTAAAATTTCGACCGCCGGCGGCAACGCCGCTCGAACGCCTGTGTCCAATAAAAAAATACCCGGCGCCGCTTTGCACAAAGTTTGGGAGTGTATTCGATCGAATAACGGTATCATGGTAAAAATAACCTGAGCATCGGACGTCTCACCCGACCGTCGCAAAATTACTTTTATTTGATTCGCAGGTGCTCAGAAATTTGCTCTTCGTCAAAACGCCGATCACGGAAGCCGACGCGATAAGAGCGTTAGCTTGCAAAGTACCCGCCGATCTTCTTTTTTTTAAACCAGTTTATTTTAAAAAATGATTTTCAGGCTCTCGACGGTTTAGCCTGTTCGGATATCGTCAAACAAATAATCGGCAAAATGCCGTTGATCAGCAGCAGCCAATTGCACAGTAAGAATTGTCTGAAATGGTCCCAATTTTTTTCCATGATGCTCAGGCGCCACTGTTGTATTCTTTTACAGTGTTGATGCGCGAGCCCGTTTTGCACGACAAACGTTCCGAACATAAGAAATTCGTCGATTGCGCGCGAAGTCTGATCGAACGTGTCACTGATAAATCGATAACCGATTACAAGGATATCAGTCACGAACGATTGGAAAAGGTAGAGCGCGAAAATAACTCGGTTAGGCGAGAATTTTGTTTTTCACGATGATTTTCAGGCGAATATCGTAATGCAGACGAATATCACGTACAACGAAAAAGAACTATTGCAATTGATACATCAACATTTAACTCAAAAAGGTAATCAACTATAGTCAATGAACAACTATAATTACTGAAGAACTGTAGTCAATGATCGTTTATAGTCGATGGGCGTCTATAGTCGATGGGGCTTCTATAGTTGATTTTGCGTCTATAGTCGATGCGATTATAGTTGGTCAATTGTTTGCAGGCCTGCGAAAAGCTGCCACAGCTCTGCAGGCAGAAGCCGACTTGCCGAATAATCTTTCGACGTTGAACAGTCCGTTGGTCGTTTCGAAATTTCTCTCGGTACGTTACGACTTTTTGCTCGTTTCCTACGAAGGAAAAACAAAATTTCCGTCCGTCTTTAGCGATTGTCGGGAGCTTCTCGTACGCCGAACGCCGACGGCCGCGTGGACTTCGGCCCGTTTCGACATTCGGCGTCGGCGCAAACGCCGATCCGTTTCATGTTGCCGTCACCGAAAACGTCGACATCCTCTCCGGCGGCGTCGACCGCCGGCCGCCATCACGCGTCGGTGGCGTTGGAGAAGATTTCGCTGCCCAGCACGTCGACGGCCGTCAATCCGTTGATCAAGCCGACGGCGCCTCAACTATCGTTGGATTTAATCGTGAAGGAATATTTTCGCAATCAGCATTCGTTCTGTCCGAATCCGGTTGTCACTTGTCCGCCGTTTTCACTGCTTTAGTACGCTAACTGGCGCGTTTTTTTCGCTTTATTTTACTATTTTCGTTCACTTGTTCGTTTCTTAGCGCTCATCAATGTCCTGAACCGAAACTCAATCGAAGCGCGCCGTTGAATTTTTGCAAACGATTATATCAACGATCGGTACGTTACGTTTCTCGAATTTACCCGTTAAACGAGTTAGCCGGCTAGATTTTCGTCTGTTTCGCAGTTTTTCCCGGGCGGCGGCGGCTACGACGGCGTTCGTTGCGATTTCAAATACGTATTCAGTCGATTCAAGCCGATTCGCGTTTATCGCGACGAGGAAAACGAAGAAACGTTCACGTGCTGCACGTTCAGCGTAAGCGTCGCCGACTATAGTTCGTTGAAAACTATAGTTGATCGACGTCTATAGTTCAAAATTTTCTTCTTTTATTTCTTCAGGTCGACGACCAATTTTTGTTGTTGGGTACGTACGCCGGCGACATCAAATGGTACAACGTCGCGACGGGCGCCGAAGAATCGTCGTTGCCGTGTCATTCGTCGGCGGTGACCGCGATCGAACAGTCCAAGGTACCGAAACGAAGCTGGCCGGCGCACTTTTTTTTGTTTTTAATCGTTTCATCCGAGATTTTTTTCAAGGATGGCTCGATGTTGCTAACGTCGTCGGCGTACGTCAAACCTTATTCGTCGCTATGGAAAGTCGGCGACGTATTGGAACCAAAGTAAAAGATTCCAAATTCAAATTCAAATACTGATTGGAATTCAATTTTCAGATTCAATTTCGAAGAAGATTATTATGTGGAATTCAATCATTCGCCGCAAGACCGCATCGTCGGAACGAAAGGCGACGAAGCCACGGTAAGAAATACGCGTAAATCCGCCTTTATCCACGTTAATCACCGTAATCCGCGTTAATCCGGAATTTTGCAGATTTACGATTTATTCACCGGCCAATCGGTGATGACGTTGTTCGACGCCGATTCGTCGAAACATTACACTCGGAATAAAGCCACGTTTCATCCGCGCGACGATCTCGTTTTATCCGACGGAATTTTGTGGGATTGCCGTAGCGGATCGGTGATCCACAAATTCGACAAGCTAAATCCTCACATCAGTGGATTGTTTCATCCGCGCGGTTTGGAAATCATAATCAACACGGAAGTGGTGAGAGTTTACGACCGAACGAAAGGATTCTAGATCTCGATAGGGATAAGATCCCGACACGTTTTTTGTTTTTTCAGTGGGATATCCGAACGTATCGGCTATTGCACACGGTAAACGCGTTGGATCAATGTAAAGTCGTCTTCAATAGTACCGGGGATATCATCTACGGCGGTGAGATTTGCGAATCGGATTTTCGCCCGATTGGGTTAAAAAAGATCTATTATCCGTCGTCGTTTTACCCTTTTTAGCCGTACACCAATTCAACGAAGACGACGATTTCGAGGAGAGTCGCATGCGAAGTCCGTTCGGATCATCGTTCAGAACGTTCGACGCGACGGATTATACGTTAATCGGTAATCCCGCGGATTAAGGATGAGGAGTAAGGATTTACTTTTGTTTATCCTTCAGCGACCGTGGATATAAAGAAGAATATTTTTGATCTGTGCGCGGATAAATCCGATTTGTATTTGGCCGTTATCGAGGTGAAGATGGATTGTGGCGGATTAATGAATAAACGAAACAAAATCCTTGTCGTCTTTATTTAAGAATCAAGGAAGCGTCGACGATTTGCTGAGCCTCGAGGAAAACGTTTGCCGGCTATACGAAGTCGGCAAGCAGCGAGATATCGAAGACGAACGGGATGATCAAGTACCAACTATAGTCGATGGATAACTATAGTTAAAGGACAACTATAGTGACAACTATAGTTACTGTATAGTCGACGGTTAAGTGGATAGACAGAACAACTATAGTCAATAGACGATTCTATTCAATGGACAACTATAGATTAACGACAACTATAAACTATAGACCACTGTAGACTAAGAATAACTAGTCAATGGACACTGTAGACTACGGACAACTGTTGACTATGGACAATTATAGACCTAGACAACTACTGACATCGACAACTGTAGTCAGTGGACAACTATGGCCAACTATAGACCTCGGATAACTATAGACAATGATTAACTATAGTTAATGGACAAGTATAGTCGCTGGACGGCGTCGTTTTTCAGCAAGAGGACGACGCCGAAGAGGACGAAGAAGACGAGGAGGACGACGACGAGGACGATTTGTCGGACGTCAACTTCGACGACGACCTTCACGATTTGACTCGCGAACGAAACGCCGACGCCGACGCCGACGACGCCGCCATCGATGACGAAGACGACGACGACGAACGAAGCGAAACTCTCACCGATTCGTCGTCGTCCCCCGATTCGGACGACGTCCATTTGGAATTGGACGACGACGACGACGACGATTCCGAGGACGAATCGTACGATCCGAATCGCGCCGTCGTATCGGAATCCGAAGAGTCGGCGGCCGACAGTCGGTGATCCTGGTTATTTTTGACCGAATTAAACATTTAAAAACAAATTTTCTGTTCTAAACTTTTGCGATTCGTTTTGTATGAATAAAAAAATATTGCGCGAAAGTATTCGTTTCGAATTTTTGCCTCGTACAGCTCGTTTCGGGCGCATAATTTGTCTCATTCGATCGTCGATCGAGCGTATTCTCGAAACATAAAACTATAAATGACCGTAAAACTATAGACGTTCGTCGACTATAGCCTCCGTTGAACTGTAGTCGCTTTTCGAGTGTGTTTCTAGTTTTTGCGCGCTTCGCCTCGTGTAAAACGAATTTCGCGTAGCGCCGTCGACGATTACGGGCGCCGGACGGCGACGTTTCGATACAGAAAAGAGAAACGTAGCCGTTTCTCGAGTTTTTGTTAGCTTTTAAGGGCGGCGCCGTCGTAGCCGCTGTTAATTACGCACTTTTAGCCGAGTTTCATCGATCCTCCTCCGTAAGGCTTCTCTATCGTCGTCGTCGTCGTCCTTCGTTTTTCCATCGCTCTCTCTCTCTCTCGCTACGTTTCCGAAAAGCGCCCGTTTTCTCGCGTAGCCGGTCGAGTTTTTAGCTTCTTTTAGCTTCGACCGAGCAACTTTTCTTTTTCTCGTTCGATTTCGCTTCTCGCTATAGTTGCGTGTTTTGGATTTTCGCTCGTTTCGCCGACGTCGATGTAGATTTTTTCGGTTGTTTCGCGTACGTATACGATGAAATCGGCCGCGCGACCGGAAACTTTGCCCAACGTCGTCGACGGTCAACAATTTCGGACGTCGGTCGCTCTGTCGTCGTCCAGCATTTGCTGTCCGGCGACGTCGGCCGCCGAAAGTCCGCTGGAAACGGAAACGGTTTTCGAAACGCCCGGCGTCAGTCCCAGTCCTAGCATGGTGTCCGCGTTGGAACAGCCTTTCGGCGGCGTCGGCGGCTGCGATCCGTCGCTGGGATGTCTCGGGGTATCGTCGGAACACGGCGCCGGCACGCCGTTGTCGGCGATGAGCGGAAGTCGGGTGTGTAAAATTTGCGTGTTTTTTTAGCAGCTTTTCGGGCTTGTTTCGGTTTTTTGCAGTTTTTCCGTCGGTTTCGTGCACTTTTTTTGCAATTTTTCATCGGTTTCGTGCACTTTTCGGTGTTTTGCTGTGCTTTTTTCGTTTTTGACTCGTTTTGAAACGGTTTTCGACTCGTTTCTCACTATCGCAAACAAATTTCGTGCCCCGGCCGACGAGCTTATCGGCCCCGATTGTTTGATTAAGACGTATTTTGTTGCAAAAATTTTATTATATTTTTTTTTCTCTCCAATTTTCTATAATTTGTTTCCCATCAGTTTTTTCGGTAAAGCTCTCGCATATTTTTTTTCTTCTTCTCTTTTTCAGTTTTTAATATTTATTTTCATATCGTTCGCTTTCGTTTTCGTTTTCGTTTTCATTTCCAGTTTTATTTTTCGCATCATTCGTATAATTATGAAATATATTTTTGCTCGAAAGCGGCAGCAGCTTGTGCGATTTTGTGGCACTCGCTCGCTATTTTTCGGTTCATTTATACGCTTTATTCGCGTGTGAAAAATCGTTTCGAAACAAGTTTTGCGTTTTTTCTTGAAGCCTCGACATTCGATGGAGACGACGAGATCGCCGAAGGACGCGGCAAGGAAGGTGATGATCGTCACCGGTCAAGAGAAACCTCAAATGCCCGGATTGGGAAAAAAACGCGGACCGTCGAAACAGCCGGTAGGTATAATTTTTGACCGTTTATTCTCGCGAAAAACAAATTTCGCGCGCTGACTATGTCGTTATCGAGCAAAATTGGATAACTATCGTCCGACGGTTAGCTAATGGACAACTATAAACTTACTGTGGACGACTATAGACGATGTACAACTATAGTCGATTCGCAACTATATAGACCTCGGAGAACTATAGTAGACTGTCAACTGTAGACGATGGACATCGATAGACGATAGTCAACAAACAACTACCGACTTTGTACAACTATAGTCAGTGAACAACTGTCGATCGTGGGACAATTATAATCAAATGACAACCATAGACAATGGACAACTATAGTCATTGAAGAACTGTAGTCGCTATCTAAGAACGTGTTTATTTTTTTATCGTCGCGCGTCGTTAGTCGTATGTTTTTTTGAAGTTTTCATCGCCGCGCATTGATTTTCGGCGTACCTGTTAGCTGGCTAGCGAGCAAAACGAGCTAACTAGCTAGCGAGCTGTTAGCTAGCTACTATAATATCATCGCTCTCTGTCACCGGCTGCGCGTTCGTGTTTTCGAAATTAACCGGAACAACGCCGGTCTAATCGCTGAAATTTTGTTTTTCGTGCATCGTTTCGCTCACTCTCGTCGTTCGACTCGTCGTCGCGCGATGTTCGTTTTGTTGGCTGGCTGGCGGCGTTTTTGTTCGACGACGACAACGACGACGTGTTTCTAGTTTTATACGATTTTTCATATTTTTCTGGTCGTTCCATCGTCGTACGTTGGGCGTTTTGCGGGTTCGTCCGATCGCAAAAAGCGACGCGTTGTCGCGCGTATCCAGTGAGAAAATTTGTTTTTCCGTCAACGTTTCGGTATTGTTTCGCGATTTTACTCGATTTATCGCCGTCCGACGCCGTAATTTAGTTCGCTTCATCGTTTATCGATCGATGGACGATTAATTTCGGCTTTTAAATCGATGGAATTCGAATTTCGACCGGGAAAAACCGAGTCCGACCGTCGGTCGAGATCAAAGTCGCCGTCGGCGCTCGTCGAACGTTTGCAAATATTTTCTCGTAAAAATCGTCATAGATTAAATAATAATCGCGATTTGACGTATTTCGAAGAAAAATGTCAGAAAGTAAAAACCGAAAAATTACTCGAAACGTGACTCATTCAGTCGAATTATTTGTTTTTCCGTTTCATTTTCTCGTCACATTTTTGTTTTATGTGAATTCTGAAAACTTTCTTTGCTTTTGATTTTGAAGGATTTAAATAAAGAATTCCAGAAATTAAAAGAAAGTCAAGCGACGAGATTGGATTTGAGTTCGTCGGACGTAAGCGAACGACCGAAATTTTGTTTTTTCGATCGATTGCCGTGCATTTTTTGGTTTCACGTTTCCTTCTTTATTTTAAGATAACAATAATTCCGCCGTCGATTAAAGATTTGGTGCAATTGACGGAATTATTTTTGTATAAAAATAAATTAACGACGCTGCCGTCGGAAATGGGAAATTTAATAAATTTGACGAAATTGGGACTATCCGAAAACGCGCTCACCTCGTTGCCCGAATCGCTCGCGGCGTTGACTCATTTGCAAACGCTCGATTTGCGGCATAATAAACTAAACGAAGTAAAAAAAGTGCGCTAGCCGTAGCGTTTTCGAACAAAAAACAGTAACGCGAACGTCTATATAGTTATCGCGAGTCTATAGTTGGCGAACGACTATAGTTTCATTTTTTCGCTAGATTCCTCACGTCATATACAAAATTTCTACGTTGGAAACGTTGTGGTTGCGATACAATCGCATAACATCCATCGACGAACAAATTAGCCAACTTCAGGTACTCTGTCCGATCAATCGATAAAGTCAATGAATCGATCCAACGATTGTTTTAGAAATTGAAAATGTTGGATATGCGCGAAAACAAAATCCAGGCTCTGCCGTCTTCCTTGGGATCTCTTAGCTGCCTTCTAGTCTGTCTCTTATCCTACAATCACTTAAAAACGGTGCCCGGCGGTAAGTTGCAAGTTTTTTGCTCGTTACGCCGGTGACCAGCGCCCATTCATTATTCACTTTCTTCGCTCGTTGTAGAGCTCGGAAATTGTCTGGCGTTGACGCATTTGGATTTACAGCACAACGAACTGTGCGAAATTCCCGAGACGCTCGGCAATTTGACGAATCTAAGTCGATTGGGATTAAGATATAATAAATTGATGGACATTCCGGCCACGTTATCGCGTTGCGTCAAATTGGACGAGTTCAATATCGAGGGCAACAACGTGTCCACTTTACCCGTAAGCTCGTTTAGAAAACGAAAAATGCGCGCCGGCTGACGACGTATCGGCGCTTTTTCTCGTTCCGCAGGATGGTCTTTTATCGAACTTGCCAAATTTACAAACGATCAACCTTAGCCGAAACGATTTCGCGGCTTTTCCTCAAGGCGGACCGGCTCAATTCGCGGCGGCTGTGGTGAGCGACCGCCAAATTAGCGACTGTATAGTTCGCCGGCTAGTACCGATTTTTTGTTTTTCAGACGATCAATTTGGAACATAATCAAATTGGTAAAATTCCTTTCGGAATATTTTCTCGAGCTGTCGGTTTGACGAAACTGAATTTGAAAGAAAACGAATTGAGCTCGCTGCCGTTGGGTAAATTGTCGATACTCGTCGATCGATTGCTTTATCGATTTTTATCGATTGCAGATATCGGCGCGTGGTCGACCATGGTCGAATTGAACTTGAGCACGAATCAATTGAAAATTCTGCCCGACGACATCGACAAATTGCAAAATTTGGAAATTCTCATTTTGAGCAACAATTGTTTTAAAGTAGGAATTGATCGTCGAAATCGATCGATCGGCGAAATTTAAAGGCGGATTTTTTGTTTTTTCAAGCGACTTCCGGGCAGCATCGGAAATATGAAAAAATTGCGCGAATTGGACTTGGAGGAAAACGAATTGGAACAGTTGCCGAACGAAATCGGTAACGAAAAGCGGACAACAGTTTGCGCGGCGCTATAGTTGAAAACTTGAAACTATAGTCGCCGTTGAACTATAGTTTCTTCGCAACTGCGGAATCGAAATAATCTTGTTTTTTGTTCAGGATTTTTAACCAACTTAACTAAACTATGGGTGCAGTCGAATAAATTGGCGAGCTTGCCGCGCACTATAGGGTATACGGTAGCCTGCTCATCTTTTTCCCTGCTTATGACAAAATTTAATTGTTTAGAAATTTGGCGGCTTTGTCGGACTTGAGAGCGGGCGAGAACAATTTAACGGCTTTACCCGAAGAAATCGGTAGGAAAAATTGAACTTTTAGTCGAGCGATTCTTCTTACTGTATGTACGCGATTCGCAGGTACGTTGGAAAGTTTGAAATCGCTTTATATCAACGACAACCCGTCGTTGCACAATTTGCCGTTCGAATTGGCGCTGTGCGCGTCGCTGGAAATCATGAGCATCGAAAATTGTCCTCTTTCGCAAATTCCGCCGGAAATCACCGCCGGAGGGCCTTCTTTGGTCGTTCAGGTAGCACTGTAGTCGCCTGTAGACTATAGTTGCCGATAGGCTATAGTTGCATTGAAACTATAGTTAATATGGAACTATAGTTGCAGAAATGTTTATTTTTGTTTTTGTTTTTCAGTATTTGAAAATGCAAGGACCGTACCGGGGCGGCGTCTGATTTTTGAATTCTGTAGACGAAATTCGACAATTTCAAATTCTAATTTGTGATCAAGACGAAATCTTCTTTCTTTCCTCGAATTGACGAGCGTTTTTTCTGTATTCAAAATTTACGTTTCAATTTTGTTGTACAAAAAAGCTAATTTTGTTACCATTTTTTTGTTGTTTCGTCTTTTCCGGCGATGATCGTGTACGTTTTCGGCGAAAATTTGTTTCATTTTATTTTTCGAATTTTCGGTCGAATTTTTTTCTTTATTGTTTTAAAGAAGTTTTAATTTAAAAGGTTATTATTATTTTTGTTTTTCTTATTTGAAAAATGTTTTTTTTTATTTTGTATGGGTCCAAAAATCGAAGATTTTTTTTGTAAATTTAAATAAAAATAATTTCTGTAGAAATTTTAAAAATTAAATTAAATTCAATCGTCCAGATTTTCACTGACTATAGTTGGTACAGATATTATAGTCGAACAAGATCTATAGTTGTCTATTGACTATACAGGGTGACATGAAATGAGCACTGCGTTTCAAAAACATCATTGCGAATGCGCTACAAAGAAATGAAGATATACATTGTGTAGAGAATTAAATTCTGCGTCGAATGATATTTTCGCCATCTCCGAATTTCACGCGGTTCATTTTCTACGACCGAAAAACAAAACCCATCTCCAATTCAAATTTATTCAAATGCCAAAACATTCAAAATTCCGTATGACCACCTTCGGCTTCTCGGACCTGTCTCAAGCG
>JAQGBA010000446.1:0-34626 GCA_034698125.1 Prionchulus punctatus | reverse complement strand
TCCGATCGGTTTCGCTCCGTCGTTGGTCATTCTGAATGGCATTTTGTACTTGTCGATGAAAGGCGCGTTGAAGATGATCTTTTCCGTCGGTTCGCAAAGCATATCGCCGGGTATAGCCATGTTGAAGTAGAGATCGAAAGTACGTACGAGAGAAGAAACTGCGGAGACGAATTCGGACACGACTGCACTTCAACGCTGTCAAAATGAGAATGACCAATAACTGTGGTGCTATTAAATAAAGAGTTAATCAGTGTAAAGTGTCGTATTCGCGAAAGGAGACTTTGCGAAAATAATCAAGACATAGAGTATTCTATTATCGCCCACCTTTCAGCGCTTGATAAGAATTTTGTTTAAAAATTTATAAGTAACATGGTGTGGTGATATAGAACAATATACACTATACATATTATTATAACGGAAGCGATTATAATATTTAACAATAAAGAACGTTCCAGTATAATTCAACATACAGTATTCACAAAATTTTACAAACAACGTCGGCAATTTGCAAAAACTGAATTCAGACTACGTTGAACTGGCTTGTTAACATAGCGTCTTTCTCCACGAAAAACATTGTTGCGTAATCTTTTTGACCTGGATGAACTTTACCCATGCCCTCTTTAGCTAAAATTAAAAATGCTTTAATGGAAATAGGGTTACGCTGCAAAAAATGGAAAGTATACTCACGCTTGACAGTGTTTTTAAGGGGCGCGGATTTTCCTTTTCCTTTTCCTTTTGTATTGGCGTTGGCATTCTGCAACATTGCCTCAGGGATAATTGCGAATCCCATTGATTGATCTGGTAGCGTTTTAGAAGGTCTAATAAAAAAACAAAAACGTTGTAGTTGTTTTGTGGACCATTAATCACTTACTTTGATGGTTTCGATGGTATTTTTCCTTGATTTTGTTGAAATAGTTCTGGTGTCGGTTCGAAATAAGTTCCCGTCATTGGAGTTGCTTTCGGTGCGATTTTGCTTTTCTCGTCCGGTATAATTGCCGGCGTCGAAGGGTCGATAACCATGTATTGTCCGTCAACTGCAGGTGTAGCCTTTTGATTGATAGGATGTGCATTTTGATTTGTACACTTTTTCACCGCATTTTGAGTCGGAGCTGGCTTTTCTTCGGGTTTAACATTCGCTGATTGTGGCTTCGGAATTCGAGTCGATTGCAGTTTTGGAACTGGTGATTGCATGTTCGCAACTGATTGTGGCTTTAGAGCTGAGCTATTTTTGTCGAGCTTCGATAACATAGGCACTTGTTCCGATTTGGCTTTCTTGTCCACTTTTCTAGAACGTTTAGACTTAATGCTTTTTCGGTTCATTGTTTTGACCATTTTACCAGCTTCGCTTTTGTTCATCTTTAGAGGATTATATTCGGATGTCGCCGTATTTATTGAAACTTCGATGTTTTCTTCTTTGTCTTTGGCTAATTTCCCAGTGTTGGTTTTCTTTGTATTTTTACCGCAACATGCACAAAACGAAATACTTAATACTAGTATGATTAAAATTAGCAAAGTAATTAACGACTGAGTGACAAATTTCGACTCTGCTTCGCTGTTCAAATAGTACATAATTTAGCAGATATTTTGAAAACACAACCGTTTGTCAAAAAATTAGGAATAAATGAACAAGAAGACACTTTAAAACTGTAGAATTTTTCGTTTCAAACGTTTTAAAATTTCGGGAATCAAATTTTTTTAAAGTCGAAAGAAATAGCAAGCTAAAAAGTTATTGGTGCACTTCCCAATAACAAATTTACCGTAGAAATTTTTCCATAGCATCATGTGCTATAATGTAGTATTGCATGCGTAATGTTAACTGACCGCAATCATAAATTTTCTGACAGTTTTATTTACAAAAAAATGCAACTTTGTTAAACAAAAAACAAGAAACAAATCGCAATATAAATTGAATAATATTCTACTCACTAATGATTTTTAATGATTCAAATTAAATTTTTTTCGCACCAGCTTGCTCCAGTGAAGATTTCGATTGAGACGCATTGTTGATCGCAAACGCCTCGTTCACGAACCAGTATTTGCACCGCTCTACAAATAAAAAATCTTCAAATAACAACTTTTATGTATAAATTTTGGTCAAAAGTTACTTTCTTTGAGCTTATCGGTCAACAAACATTTTCGAACGGCTTTACATAGCGAAAATTCGCCTGGAAACTCGTTTACGACAACAGAATGATCGTCCATAGTCGGTTCATCTCGACGTCGTTTGCGGCTTGGTTGAGAAGGCCCGGTGTAAAAGGATTTGCGATTCGGGAAATTTTGACTACTAGGACATCGTTGCGTGAGTGGATTAACATTTTGGCTCGATTCGCCGCCAGGTAGGGCAACGGAGCCGTCGGAAGATCTGCGAAGTTGTTCGAGTTGTTTCTCCAAATTTGTCAAACGTTGTTGAAGATTTGAATTTTGCTGCTGAAGTTTTTGTTTTTCGTTCACCTATAAATATACAATTTAATGTTTATGTTAGAAAGGCAAAAGTACTACTTTCACAAACTAACTAAAAAGTTAAACTCTGTTTGTTTCTTTTTAAGTTCGTCTTCGTGTTTCGATTCGAAATCTTGCTTGATTTTCGCTTGTTCTTGCAAATTGCAAGTCAGCGAATACTTCAATTCGATAATTTGCCTTTTCAATACGTCAATATTTTCCTGTTTGATTTTTATTTCACCATTTCTTTCCATCAGTTCGCGTTGAAGTCGTTCATTCTGAAAAACAGAAAATGCTGCTTTCAAAAAATAGTAATGAAAAGGAAATTATTACCTCCTTTTTGAACTTTATGTTTTCTTGACTGAACCGATCGAGATCATGACAAACACTTTCAGCAGAGATGATCCCATTCGATTCTCCTTGTCGATAGTCAGTCGACTTAGTGCAGACTTTGGAAACGTTATTCGGCGAAAATTTATGTTTCGGAGTTCGCGTCATTTCTTTGGCGTCTATGGCAGGTAGCTTGTTGCCCGAAGCAATATCATCGAGATCTAATAAAAGCCACATATTATTCGTTTCTACAACGAAAACACAACCGTCGGTGTTAAACCTTTACCCTTAAAATTTGCCTGAGTTAATACTTGATCGAAACTTTCATCGTCCCAAACGTTACTAACCGACGTCGATTGTCGGCTAGTTCCGAGTCCACTATCTAATCTGGAACGTTTATTATCGTACGGAAATCTGGTTGCCATTGATGATGATGCAAATTTGCTCGCATTGACCATTTAAAAACGAATTAAGAATTCTCGTCTGAAATAGAATCAAAAAGTCACAAAAACCGTATCGAATGAAAACCTGAAAAATAGTTTGAACAAATATTTTGACGAAAGTCAACAACTCTTGGTTAACAAACGAAAACATCAATAACGAATTATATTTTATTTATAACCACACCAGTTCGTTACTATTCAGAACACTGTTAAAAAACTCACGAAACTGATGTCGTGATAAAATAAATAATTTGTGAACAAACAACTTAACATGGCAAAGTAAAAACGAACAAAAAACCTGCTCGACAGAGAACAAACAAAGGAACGTACTGTTTTTACAAAAAGAAAAACTGAGATTATGCTTTTGTACAGATAAGTGAAAGAAATATGACAACTTATATCACTATTGATTCGCATTAAGGGTTTCAAAGTACTCGAGCGGATGAGGAGGACCAGTACTATCCGCTTGACCAACAACTGCTACGCGATTTTGTTCCAATTCTTTTTTGAAGTAGTCGACTGTTTTTTGCAAACCGTCCATCATTAAAACCTGGTTGAAAATTTAACGAAAATTCACGTAATCGAAACATACTGAAAATAAATAAATTGACACTTTAGGTTTCCAATGCAGTAATTTCCAGGCTCTATCGATATCAGGGCGACGTTTTCGAGGATCGTCTTTTACTTCGTCCAAATATTCTATTTCGCTTTTACTTCCTAAAAATATGTAAAAAATGTAAATAAGGCAACAAAACGAAATGAATTTTCTTCAACACAAGACCTGTTAATTTTTTAATTATTGATGCAAATTCCTTAATAGTATGCTCTTCAGGGTTTCCCAAATTGACCGGAAGAGTCGTATTGCTGTTCATTAACGCAATTAACCCGTCAACTAAATCTGCCACATATTGAAACGAACGAGTTTGTTCCCCATTTCCGTAAATCTTACGGAGAAAATGGAAACGCTTCATTTTGAATAAATTAAAGTTTAGCTTCAAATGGAAAAATTACCGAAATACTTTGATTTTGTAATGCTTGAAGGATAAAATTACTAACAACCCTTCCGTCGTTCATATGCATTCGGGGACCGAACGTATTAAATATGCGAGCTATTCGAATATCAACCTTTTCCTGTAAAGCAAAAACACCTGCTAATAGTGTGCAAAAACGCAACAAAAACAGTCGAAAATTTTAACTTGTTTATGATAAGCGACCATCAACGATTCTGCAACTCGTTTTCCTTCGTCGTAACAAGAACGTGGACCAACCGGATTAACGTTACCCCAGTAAGTTTCGGATTGCGGATGCACTTCAGGATCACCGTAAACTTCGGACGTCGACGCTAACAAAACACGAGCCTTCGTTCGCCTTGCTAAACCGAGAACATTTATCGTTCCCAAAACGTTAGTTTTAATCGTTTTCACAGGGTTGTACATGTAATGAGGCGGCGAGGCGGGTGAAGCCAAATGATATATTTGGTCGACTAAAACGTAACAAAGAAAAAAATGATAACGAAGGTTTTTGATTCTAAATTATTGCACATTTATGTTTGCTTACCTTCCATATAAAACGGATTTACAATATCGTGATGAACTAATTCGAAGTTCGGATGACCAAGCCAGTGTTGTATATTTCTTTTGCGACCAGTGAAATGATTATCCAAAGCTATCACTTCGTGACCGTCTAACAGTAGCTTGTCAACTAAATGCGATCCAACGAACCCCGTACCGCCGGTTATCTATGCAAAAATGTGTATTTCTCGAAGCTTAAATTAATGCAAAATAGAAACACGATTTTACGTACTAAAATTCGCTTTCTCTCTTTGTAATTGCGATATTTCACAGCAGGATATGATCTCTTTCTGAAAATATCTAGGTATTGACATGTAACAAACACTTGCACGATAAACAATTATTTCGAATACGTACTCTGTTTTCATTCGAAGCTTTAAGGCGCTAATTTCATTTTGTAAGAGATCCAATTTGGTCAGTAGCGACTGCAAATCAGTTTCGTCCGCTTTTTGTTCAAATTTAAAACTTTCCTTCGCTGGCCCGACTGTATGCTTGTCATTTTTGAATACGAAATGTTCATCGTCCTTGTGAGAAATTTTCTTTCTTTCTGTCTTTTTATCCAACTCGTTATCATTCTCGATTTTGCTCGAATCCACGTCATGAGCTGGACTATCCGTGTAAACATCTTGTCAGAAAACGGAAACTGGAAAATGAAGCAACAAACAAAATCATGAAACCAAAAAAGCTGCACTTACAAATTGTAGCTACCACTAAAACAACAACACAAACGATGATATGTTTCATTTTTCGACGAATAATTTGCATTGATAACGTTCTTATAGTGTCGCTTCCGTAAACATGTTCTTCATTTCCGGGGATGAAAGTGAAAACGTAAATTTCAAGTTGAATACCCCGAAATTCGCGCATAGTTTTCGTAATCATCCAGGCGACAACAGAATAAGATATAGAAAACATAAGGGTCATTTAAATGAAAAAACAAATGAGACAAAATGCTTGAAAACGCCACAATCGAGTTTCACGAATAGAAGTGACTATAACCATTATTTCTTTTTATTTAACAAAAAAACAAGTATCAGACAAAGATAAAAGCATGTAAACTTCAATCATCACGTTTTCGGGAAACAAAAACAAAATTTGCAATCAGATAACTTCCTATTTAACTGGCTTCATTTGCCAAAGGCCGTCATTTAAATAATGAAGGGTTTCGACGCCGATTCCTTTATTGGTCTCTCGAATTTCTTCGGTGGACATTTTCATTAAACCGATGGCTAAAGCGTGTTGTTTGCCCTCGGCCATAATTCCGACGATCGTTTCAGTCGCGATATTCGGCGTCATTTTAGCTCCGGGAGATGTTAAACCGGGGCACATTATGTTTGCACCGCTTAGCAAATATTTTATGGCCCCTTTGTCGACTTGTTGCAACGGTAAAATGAAAGGATATTGATGCAAAAGGCGTAAAGTCGGAACGAACGCGGAATTGCGACTTTTAAAAAATAAAATATCTCCTTGCGGCCCGCATAATAGTTCGATGTGCTCGTGACATTTAACTAATTTGAACGATTCTTTTTTCGGCAATATTAAATCTAAATGCTCTTCGATATTTGGATAACTTTCGATTAATTTTCGTCGATATTCTTTTTGAACGCTCGACTTCAATTGTTGACTGCCCGATACGTTTTCTTTCTCGTTGAATTTTTTGAACATTTTCGGTAACAAAATCTAAAAAAAACACCGAGAAGTTTTTTTAAGCCTTCAAATTAAATTGGACGGAAAAATCGCACGAAAAACGCAAATAAATTAATGTCACTTATTTTCAAATAACATTCAATTTGAATGTAAAGACAGAATACAAATCATGAACGCCAATTTTGAAAAATAAATTCAACCCAGACTAAGACTCACGAGGGAACGTTTTGGGGTGCTATGCTCGGAATGAAGCAAGACGTAATTCAATTGAAAGGGGCTTAAAAACTGATAATGTAAAGTGATGTTCATTTTTCCTGGTGGGCCCTAATTAAGTTTTTGTTTACACTTTTGTTTTTGTTAATAATAATAAGTACCAGAGGAAAAGTACAGGAAAAGTCAGCCTCTGTGGTGTAGTGGTTTTCAACCATTTTCATCCAAGTTCGATTCCCACAAGAAGCAAATTTTTTCACTTTTGAAAGGCCAATGGCTATTGTTGGCAAAGCCCAAAAATGCTGGCCAGATTTTATTTCCACCTGGAGCTGCGTCTTGCTCTATCATGGGATGCTTTGATAATTTCTTCATTAGATGCAGTCATTGTGACGCCGATTTATGTTTTACTCATTTCTTCATTGCGTATCATAACCATTTGCCCGACTAGCTGACTACCAGCGCCTTTTGATTCTTGCTATCTCGAAATTACACCAATTGTCATGTTGTGATTGCTACCAATAAATTGTATTATATCTTGTTCCAATGTCGAGTGACTAATCACATATCAATACCTTAATAGCCACCAACATACATAATGCACAATCTGTGTACCACAAAAAATTATTGCAAAGGCCATTTTTATATTTACGTACTTTTTAGTAATTGGACAAAAAAGTGAAAAAATTTAATCTAACCACGACACCACAGAGGCTGACTTTTCCTGTACTTTTCCTCTGGTACTTATTATTATTAACAAAAACAAAAGTGTAAACAAAAACTTAATTAGGGCCCACCAGGAAAAATGAACATCACTTTACATTATCAGTTTTTAAGCCCCTTTCAATTGAATTACGTCTTGCTTCATTCCGAGCGTAGCACCCCAAAACGTTCCCTCGTCAGACTAAGCGAATAAGTTTGCACGTATACAAATATTGGAACCAGATAAACCTAAATATGTCATGAAATGGAGAAATCACCAAGCAGCAATAGTAAACAGGTCCCTCAAACTGAAAATTTTCATAACAAATTTTTTGTTTCATAACAACATTTTATAACAATTGTTTTTTACTACTATATTCATAAATAGAGCGTTTTCACTGTGCGTCAAATGAAAAATTGTTTTATTTTGATTTTGTGCTCTTTTCTATTTTTACTATTACTGGTGTTAACTGAGGGAAAATATCCGCAAAATGAGTTTTTCAAGCAAACATTGGTTATATCTTACCAAGGATGTCTGCGAATTTTTACTTAAAAGCAATTTTGGCTCATCTTGTTGTTTGTTTTGGCGAGTTTTCTCGTCATACAAGTAAAGGAAATGTTGTCGTGCTGAATCGTTAATCGTTATTCGCCAAGCTGGCCAATTTCGATTTCTTTGTTACACTCAAATTTTCTCTTACAGAGTTTGGAAGCAATATATGAATTCTGTGTTTGTAGTCACTTCGGTACTCGAAAGTTCAATCTGTCATTCTTTTGTAAAGTGTTGTCACAAAGCAAAAAAAAGATGATTTAGTTTCCAACCAATCATAATATCCTAGCTGCGTTGCTGATTGGTTCACGCATTGAATGGCGTTTCTATTCAAATCAAGCTTCTTTTCCTTCCAAGACGTGGGTTTGGACAAACACTTACTACCCTCGAAAAGTACATATACTATCTTTTTTTGAAATTTTCAATGAATTTTTATTTCCGTTTTGAGGAAGAAATTGCTATCTCGTAGAGCTAAAGGGCTCATCTGCAAAAAAATCTGAAATCAATAAGCGCTTGGAAGAAAACTAAATGTTCGCCTTTGACGTTTCCGTAACAAAATAAAGGAGTGGAAATTGCATCAAATACATTATTTTCACCCCATTTTGCCGCTCGCTGGTTAATTATCGAGCAAGTTCGTCGCCCTTTGCAGTTCGCGTTTTATGTTTTTGCAGGTGAATTTTTCGACTCGTTCATATACGAGTATGGATTTTCCTCTTTCATTCCTCTTCTGCTCGCGCGATTGATCGCGTTTTTCCTCCGTTTTCGCGACGACTTTTCCTTTCATCTGTTTTAAAACTCGCTTGTTAAATTCTTCGTTTTTTTAATTGAAACATAGCTCAAAAATATCGTTCAGGATGAGCAAAAAAAATCGTATTTTTCTTGTTGTTCTTTGTTAGATGCGGTTAATTCGCTTCTGGAATTATATAATTAATTATTTGGCCGTTTACCATGCATGAACGTTCTGGAAACGAATCGGTTTTGATTTTAAAATGATTCGACGAGCATTCCGACGTTTTACAGGTTAAAAAATTGTTTTTGTTTCGACTAATAATCCTGCTTGTAATTGGTCAAGTTTTTGGATAATTATAGGTCTTAAACGCCTTTTTATCGGTGCTGTATTTGTTTTGTCGATTTTATACGTATTTCAAAGTTTTTTATTAAATTCACGGGGTGGTCGTAAGCTTTGAAATGCAATATTTTGGATACGATTTTAAAACACGGAACGGTTTTTTTTATGTTCAGTTAGCGACAAGTCGAGCAGAAATAATTATCATTATCATGACAAAAACGAAACATTCGCAGTCGATTCTAAATCGGACAACATCGACAACGCCGCCGTCGTCGGTCCTTTGATGTGCGGCGTTGAAAAAGTTTGCCCTCCTGGACAGTTAACGTTTAGCATAGTATCATCGGTAGACGATAAAAGAAAACCGCAAATTTGTTTAAATAATCTTTTGTGAGTAACTCAACTTCTGATGTATTCTTTCAGTTATTGACAAATAATGTGTCAAAATTTTTAGCATTTTTGATCATTTCAAAGTCGCCAGAGGATTGAACGTCGTCATATTAGATGGTAAGAGCGTAAAGTCAGCTTTTTTTATTACGGAATACTTCATATTTTTCTTTACAATTTTCCAGAAACAAAATCCGCAGTTCAGGATATCAAATATTTTGATCTCTTATCCAGTGGTAAACAAAAACCAGCAAAACTATATTTGATTCGTTTTGTTTCATTTTTTGCCTTTATAGACAGAGAATTTGTTGGATTTATGGTGCACGTTCCTGAAAGTCGAGTCATTTTCGTTGCTTCTTATGGAGATGTTGTTGAAAAGTTGGAATTTTTTTCGTGAATTAGTATTTGGGACAAAACTTCTTTATCTTTTCGTTTATTTTAGGTTTTCTTCGGATACGAAAGAAATCTTAGAAAAATATGGAAGCGCTTTAGCCAAAGATATTGGCAAAAGTAGCAGTTTCGTAATGATTGGTCAAAGAGGCCTGAAAACGGGTTCAGCTGTGGAAAAAGTGAACGAATTATTTTCCAGATCGGTTAAAAGTTTAAAACATGTTTTTTGCTGCTTTTTTAAAGCTATCCAGTGTTAGTAATCAAAATCCTGAAGGACAAGTCGATCTTAGTGGTTGCTTAAAAATCCCTAGTATGAAATCGGTAATTGTAATTTATCTTTCTGAACAAATTTAACGCCTTTTTCGTTATCAGTGGGAAAATTAGAAAAAGTTATTATGGGCAATCAACCGGTTATGCCGCCCGATTTAAAAATGCCCCAAATTGTTCGACGTGAATCCATTATTTTTGGCGAAGAGCTCGGTCATTGCGGCCTACGTGATCCCTGTCGTCCGAATCAAGTAGCCGTTTATCTTTATTCGGGCAAAAATAAAGACGACGAACCTAAGATTTGTGTGAATGGACGATTGTGAGTGGCTTTTGCGTTTATTGTAATCTCTTTTGTCACATGTCGAGAAAGATTTTTAAAACAGCGTCATGGCGAGAAATTTGAACAAGGCTGGACGCGGATTAAATTTAGTCATCATAAACGCAACGAGCAAAGAAGTTTTACGCGTGGGACACTTCGACACATACGGGGAAGGTATGTTTCACCAACAATAAGGTCTTTTTGTGTTTAATTTATTTTTCGTTTCGTTGCAGACAGTAGCACGTTGGAGATATTTTTGGAGGAAATCGTGAACGACGAAATGATTTTAGCCGTCAGTTTTGACGAAGCGTCGTCGAAATTGTCTTCGATGGCTAAGCAAATGTTTTACGAACTTGGAAGCGGATTAATTCAAAATCTTAAATTTCGAGCTTCTTGGTTTTTCGTCGGACAGAAAGGAATCAGTGGTTTTACGCCGTTTGAAGAAGTAATTTTTGATTTTCTGATAATAATTTGTGTCGTTTTTTTGGAAATTGTATTTTTTAGCTAAATTACGCCGTTGGAAACGATTGGGCGAAAGTTGTCGACAAAAGAATTTGTGTTCCAACGAAATGTAACGCTTCTGAGATTCTAATCGTGGCTTAATTTCATTCCGTATTATTCTCATAGTGGACGGAATGAAAGTACGCCCCGATCCCACTGTTGTCCAAAGAAATGAAGCTAGACGTCATTTCTGTGAGAAATACGATGGATACGAAGACTTCTGCGACGGTGATTGAGTCACTTTTTGAATTCGTTACATTTTTTGATAATTTTTAAATTGATATTCAGAACAACACATTGACGATCCAATTCGACCTAGTCCAATATTTAACAAATCATTAGCCGGAAATGCAATTTTTAAAATTCCAATTTTAGTTATAGCTGGTTAGAAATATTGTTTTTTATTTCTTATTGAAGAATTTATAAATTCTTTTAGAATGATTTTCTTTTAGGACTAGCTCACAATTCGTTAAGACTATGTTTGGAAACACTGATTCGCCAACCGGGTATAGATCCAGCCTATGTGCTAGTAAGTTCAGATTATATTATTTTTTTTGGTCAGAAAGAATTTTGTTATCAGGTGAGCTACGATGAAAATTACCAAGAAACTCGTGCATTGGCGCAAATGTTTCAATTTAAAAGCAAGGCTGTGACCGCTAGTGCCTCGTATAGTGGTAAACATTTATTTCTAAAAAATGATTTTTGATTTTACGTTTTACTCGTTTTTAGATCAGTTTTCGAAATCGTTAGAAATTTTATGGGCTGATTTTCCAACTGCAGTAGGTTGTCGAGTTCGCTTTATATTGGGTGACGATTCAACTTCGACATAAATTTTCAGGAATTTGTCATAGTTATTGAAGAAGATTTAATGTTAACAGTGGATTTTCTTTACTTCATGTCACAAATGTTGCCGTTGCTCAAACAAGACCAAACGTTGTTGTCAATTTCCGCATGGAATGACAATGGTCAGTGATTATTTTATTGAATTTTGTGTTTAAAACAGTTTCATGAAAAAAATTTTTTTTCAGGATTTAAAGATACTTCGACGTTAATCGATGCGATTTATCGTGTAGAAGGATTTCCGGGTATGGGATTTATGACGCGAAAATCGACTTACGACGAATTCATGAAAGGAAAGATGGATCAATGTTGTAAAAATCGGTACGTTCGCATACTTCGTTTCTTCCAAATTTTATGAACCCGTCATGGATGTTTCAGAGCTTGGGATGGTTGGTTGAATGCCAATTCTACGAAACGTTTCATGGTTGTGCCAGATGTTTCCCGCGTTCTCAGACGTCACGTCGACGGTTTAGGTGTGATGGATCAACGAGTCGAAGATTTATTCCATCGAGATCATTCGTATTCCACGTAAAAAATGATCTTTATAAAGAAGTTACCTTTTGTTTTTACATGTTTGAAACGATTTTCGTTGCGTTTTAGCGAACCCGATGCTTGGATTGCCGCTGCTTCGTCCGTAATATCTGAAAATTACGACAAATATTTATCTCAAGCGATTAAAACCGGTCACGTTTTATTGTATTCTCATTTTGAATCATGTATTAAATCTCGCGGCACGATTAAAGCCGAACTGCCACTGGTACCGGATTTATCGTTCGTTATTCGTTTCGAGCAAAAATCATTGTCGGATCATTCATTTTTACGAAAACTTTGCCAATGTTTCGGTTTATATTATTCGCCCGGTCAACCCGCTCGCGGTTTATATAAAAACGTTCTTCGTTTTTCATATCGAAAGAAACAAATTTTTTTAGTTGGAAACCAAAGCCCGTTCGCGAATAATTAAAAAATGGCAGCTTTTCTTGTTGGTAATTTGTTCTCGTTCAGTTTAATTTTATTTTGTTACGTTTCTTGTACATAAGTTATTTGCGTTTTACGTCCTGTACGCGTGCATAATTAACATAAACATAAATTTATTTATTCGTTAAAAATCAATTCCCTATTTTTTGTAAATTAAACTTATAAAAGTGTCTTTTTCATACCCCAATAAAGTAATGGATATCACAACATTATTGAAATCTAAGAGTAGTTAAGTGACGTTTGATAAAAGGTAGAAATTTCATTTAATCTGTGTAGCAGTGTAAATAGTGTGAATCCTGACTAAAATTAAAATGAATTACAAAATAAATGTATTGTCAAACAAACAAACAAAAAAGAACAAGAAAGAAAGTAAAAGCAAGTTTATATATGACAATTCCGATTTAATGTATTTTTCTTTGTATCGTGTCTTTCTAATATTCTTTAGTTTTCTAATTAGAAAATTAGTCCGAGATGAGAGTTTTCTAGATGAGAATTGTTAATACAATTTGTTAATTTCTCTAAACATTTTGATTTTTCGAAAAATTAGAGAAAACTAAATCAACCGTAGTTATTATTATTTTTGTAATGAGTAAATGATGCGATTTCAAAATGTTTCGTCGTCCTTGCAAGAACAACTTACTTGCACAAAGCACATGCCACATCGTCATTGGATCGTGACAAAACGGGAAACGTAATTCGACGATGAATTTACTTTATTTGTGTTCGTCTTCTCGGTCGGTTGTGTTGAAACCAGTCTCATTTTATGTTCCTTAGTTAATTAGTAATTCTATCAAGTAAGTTATTTTACTTTTTTTCTCTCTTATTAATATAAATGTAAAATTTATTTTTAGTGGCAAGTAAAAAAGCAGTTACTAGTGACAAAGCTTATGCGAAGCAAGCATTGCGAAATATAGTGGCGCAACAAGATTTATGCGCACCAAATACGGTATTAAAAAGCAGATTTCAGATTGTAAGTTGTAATTTTAATTCATTTAATACAGAGTAATTATTGGTTGATTTGTATTTCAGGCACAGAAGTTAACGGCAGGTGGTTTCGGTCAAATTTACCTTGCGAACGATTTATTAGTACCTCGTATCGTAGCGGTCAAGGTTGAAGGTTTAAAACAAGGCGATAAAGCCCAATTACCAATGGAACTTTTTGTTTTGAAAAAATATCAAGGTAAGTGTATAGAGAGGCGATGTTCTCTTTGTTTTCTCGAAGTTTATTCTATTTAGTTGTATTTGGTTTCAGGTCGTCCTCATGCAGTAAAATTATACGGCGCTGGCACGGAAAGTGAAATGAATTTCATCGCTATGCAATTGGTTGGTGACAGTTTAGCAAGTTTACGACGTTCATGTCCAATAGAACCAGGTCGTTTTTCTTGGGCCACAACGCTCCACTTATCGATACAATGCGTTGAAGCAATACGTGATTTGCATTACATTTCCGTTTTACATCGTGATATCAAACCCGTAAGATTACATTCTGTTAATCTCTAACAGCGATATCCGAAAAGTAACTCGATTATTACAGGCAAATTTTGCAATGGGCCTCACGAATTCAAATGACAGAGACACAGTTTTTGTACTTGATTTTGGTTTGGCTCGATTCTTTACGGACAATAAAGGAAATCTACGCAAACAAAGAGCGGTAGCTGGTTTTCGTGGTACGGTTCGTTATTGTTCTTTGAGTACACATCTAAGACAAGTACAGAAGCGTTTTAATTTTGAATCCAGAAAAATCAGCGCAACGCTTTTTTACTGTTTAAGGACCTGGGTCGGAAAGATGATATGATATCGCTTTATTATATGATGGTCGAATTTTACAAAGGTCGTCTTCCGTGGAGAGATGCTACAAATCCTCAAGGAGTTCAAGAAATTAAAACTCGTAATCCTTTGGAAATACTATTAACGGAACATCATTTTCAACAGATCGCCAACCATTTAAACTTATTAACGTATTTCATCTTATTCCATATGTTACAGTATCTCGTCACATTGTGCAATTTCTATAATCGCGTTTAATTTTTTTCAGGTACGCCGATAAACCAAATTATGAAATGATTTTAGATTCACTAAACCAATTAAAAACCGAAAAAAATGTTACACCAAACGATGCGTGGGACTGGGATGACGAATTTGCATCAGTTATCGCTGAAGAAGCAGCGTTAAAATCACCGAAATAAACATAAAATATTCTTTAATCCTTGAATTTTGGTGCCATTTATTGTTTCCTATTTGTGTTTTTAAAAGAATAAATCTGTAACGATAACGAAAGATTTTTAAAGTTAAAGTTCATTGCATTATAACAATTTCTAAATTTATCGATGCAACTAAAATAAACATTATTTATAGAAATTGAACAAATCACGAAATAGTCGACTCCCAATTGAATAAATAACGTTATTTCTAAATTCGATAAGTTCATCAAGAAAGAATAATAAATTATGCATTATTTCTTTCATGTAAAGTTTGCTTCAGATAACAATGCTTTGTATGAGCTTTACATGCGGAAATCTGAATACAGGAATAAATTTGTGAAAACCGTAAACTTGCTGCAAAATTCGATTTTGGTGATGATTTCGCAAACACGTTGAATTTCTAAAAAACTTTGTTTTAGTTAATTAAAAAAGTTCATTCTTTAATACGTAATAAAAATGTTTTTGACAAGGTCTGAATACGATAGAGGAGTAAATACATTTTCGCCCGAAGGTCGATTATTTCAAGTCGAATATGCTATCGAAGCTATCAAAGTAAGCTCAATTTTTTTCAATCTTATGAAACACATGTCGAATGGAAAAATGGCGTATTAGTGATAGAATACTTGCACTTTTTGCTTGTCTTTAGTTAGCTTTCTAAGATTGTAAGCCAACTTGTTAAGCATTATCTGTTTTTAGCTTTTGAAAGAGTTATTTTACTGCTTCTAGCTTGGTTCCACCGCAATCGGTATTCAAACTAGCGAAGGAATCGTTTTAGCTTGCGAAAAACGACTTACGTCGACGTTAATGGAACCAACTAGCATGGAGAAAATTATGAGAGTTGACCGTCATATCGGTACTCACTTTCGTTAACTTTTGAATTCTTTTTACGTGATAATTTTAATCAATCGTTGGTTTGCGTTTATAGGCTGTACAACGAGTGGATTGATCGGCGATAGTCGTACGTTGGTCGATCGGGCTCGCATCGAAGCCCAAGTAGAATAATTTTCGAACCCTGTTCCTGAACTTTTTTTACTTATTTATTTGCAGAATCATTGGTTTACTTACGGAGAAACCATGTCCGTCGAAGGTGTAACGCAAGCCGTATCGAATTTAGCGTTGGAATTTGGCGACGACGAAGCTCACGCAGCCATGAGCCGTCCATTTGGCGTTGCTTTACTTTTCGCTGGCGTTGATAGCAAAAAAGGACCTCAATTGTAATTTTCATACTTTATATATTGAAAAAAAAAGAGAAACTTCATTCGTTTTTAGGTTCCATATGGATCCCAGCGGCACATTTATTGAATGTCAAGCGAAAGCGATTGGTTCGGCGTCCGAAGGTGCCCAGCACACTTTGCAAGAACAATATAATTCTGTAAGTATCTAAAAATAATGTTAATGTGTCATTTGTCAGAATCTCTATATTCCTTTTTTTAGTCGATGTCGTTAGCGTTAGCTCAAAAAACGGCATTGAGCATTTTGAAACAAGTAATGGAAGAGAAACTAAATGCGACTAACGTCGAAGTAATTAAATGGCAAAAATTCGCAACGCTTTTTTATTAAATTTAAAACTTATTTTATTGAAATTTGCTTGTTATAGATGTGTATCGTCACTGAAAAAGACGGTTTCCGTTTGTTAACGAAAGAAGACATTGAAGCTTTGATTCGTACCTTGTGACAAATGAAAATATTTCACTTTTTGCTTAATGTTTAAAATAGGAGCAACGTTAAACTGTTTTTTGTTTCCCCCTTCGGTTTCAATTTCAGTAATTAAACTTTTCATAATTTTAAATGAAATTTCGTCCGATCAACCATGAAAAATAACTGACGTTACGTACAGTCTTCCCGTAAAAAAGCTCAAAAAATTCATGAATCGAAAATTAGCGCGTTTCGCGTTAGGTGAATACGCAATATTTGTTTATTTTCATTCGTTTCGAAGCGAAATAATTTTACATCGTAGTCATCGTTGTCTGGGCACCTTGCCGACGAAACGCGCGCTCGTTTCACGCCCGTTTTGTGTTTATTTTGTTGTGCGCGATCGTCGCAACTGTAAATTAATATTTCTTCGGAAGCTCAAAATTTTCCACGCTCCGTTTAATAAATCCGCTTTTTTTGTACAAATTTCGTAATTAACGTAGTTGTTTAGTTGATTTTATTTGTCAAATGTAGGTACGTATTTGTTTCCATAAATTTTTTTGTGAATATTTTTTTTGTTGCCTATCTTTGGCATATATAAGCTCCAATTAAGAAAAGTTTGACTCACCTTGATTTGTTTTAACTAGCGTCAGCTTCGCCGTTTTTAGTTACACAATTTTTAGTTCCATAATTGAAAATGCACATTTTTCTTTTCAATTTTTTTAGATAATGAAAATGCCGATCTATGTTTCTGAAAATGCGCATACCAGCGGCAATGTCTGTTCGGCGAATAATAATAATTCAACCGCGGAATTGCCTTTCTCTCAAACGGTCGGTCGAGAATTCGTCCGACAATATTACACTATGTTCGGAAGCGGTCCGAAGTATGTTCATCGTTTTTACAGCAGCGAATCGATTTTCGTACGCGACGGCGCCGAAGTAATCGGTCAATCGGAAATCGAAAAGCATATCGAAAAATTGAATTTAAAAGACTGCCATACGAAAATTCGAGTCGTCGACACGCATTCGACGATCGGCGAAGGATTCGTTGTTCAGGCGAGGCGTACTTGCTCAATTTTTTGAAACGCGTTTATTAAATGACGTATTTGTTGTAATTTTTTTTCAGGTTATCGGTGAAATTTCCATAAACACTGGTTCGTATCGTCATTTCGTTCAGACGTTCGTTTTGGCACCGCAGTCGAAGAAAAAATATTACGTTCACAATGACACGTTTCGATTTCTGGACGATTTCGTCGGCGAAACTCGTCACGCTGCGAATCACGAAATTGCAGCTAATGGTATTAGTCATTTGTTATATTTTGTTTTACAGTAGGAGTTTATGACTTAAAATTAGTTTCTTTTCTAACCTCGCTGACAACAATGATGAATTAAAAGGATTTGCCCTGTATTGTTTGAACAATATAAAACAATATATGATTCGCATGCCTTTTGAGTTTCGGAATAGTTTTCAAGTTACTTTCACCTGAAAGTGAACAACTTTTTTTTAAAAATGTTGCAGGTAACGCTGCTGATCGGCCTTTGTCTAACATATTTCAACAAATGACCATCAATGGGAACGGTGATGAAAAAGTATCTGAAATTGACGCTACCGTTGTCCGCGAAGCTTCGGTACCAGTTCGGTAATGAAATTTGGGACGTTTACATCTTTTGGCCATGAAGATGGAAAAAACTTATTTATTTTACTATTTTAACTTTGCAGGACCTTTATTCCGATTTCTTCGGCACCGTCGTTCAACTCGCAACAACAACAGCAACCTAGCTTCGGTGAAACTTCGTCCTCTTGGGTTCCTCAGCCGCCACTGTCGCCAGCCGCTTCGACCGAAGGTAGTCATCCGCCGCCGGGTAATTCGTCGGCCGAACATTTTCACGGCGTACATTCTGATCAACAACTTCCTCCTGGATTCTCTAATTCGGGAAACAACAACGGCGATCCCGTGTGCGTTAATAGCAACGGTCGACCGCTTTCCGCCGATAAAAATAATATCGACGTGCCCGACGAAATTGACGAACAGCAAAACGGCGAAGCCATTAAACAACAACAATCGTGGGCGTCTCGGGTAGGTAGCAAGACCGCGAACATGACCGGAGGCGGTTACACTCAATTACCGGGATCTTTTCCTAGTATACAATCGTCTCAAGCTGTTTTACCCGTTCAAAATATGGTAAGCAAGCTTTTTAATTATCCTATTTATCCGCTATTGTGCGACTGCAGTTCATTTTCGCAACTATATTTGTTTCACCCAATCGTTTGCACTTGTTACGTTTTTCGTTTTTAGGTTCCAAATAAATGTATTCCGACGTCGTACGGCCCGGAAAGTTTTAAAATGCCGCAACCGCCGCCGATCGTCGTACACGGCGGCAACGGAGTTCGTTCCTTCGAACAAAATCGTACGTCTGCGTCTTCTATGGCTGCCGGCGTTACGGGTTCAGTTCCTCAGCGATCGGGATCCTTTCGAGGAGGAAACAATAAATCATTCGACCAAAATGTCTCCATTGAGCAACAAGTATTCGTCGGAAATTTACCAACGGACGTCAAGGATACAGAATTGCACGAAAAATTGTGTTGTAATGATTTTTGCTTTGTTTTCCTTAGTTTTTTGTTCGTGTTTCTTGACAAGTTAGATAATCAATTTCGTTTTTTTTTTATAGCACATGGAAAGATTTTAAACGTTTCGATCGTCAATAAACAAGGCACGTCGCCGTACGCTTTCGTTACTTTCGAGTCGCCGGAATCGGTTGTGAAACTTTTGTCGGAATTCCAAAGTCAAATGTCGAGTGCAAATTCGGGTATTCAAATTCGTAACAATCGAATTACGATCGAAAAGAAACGGGGACCTCAAAACGACGGACGTTATCCGCAATGTAACTCGTTCTCGCCCTTTCATTTAAATGTTTCGGTTTCAACGTTATGTTCCAATTGTTTTTTTTAGATTCGATGAATGCTGGTGTTCCGAGGATGCCCGCTGGCATGCATCAACAGCGTGGCCCGCCTATGATGAGCGGTGGACGAATGCCTTACGGAACCGGTGGTCGCGATGGCGGACAATTTAATCGCCCCGTCGGTCGTACTTTCAGCGCTCGAAATAATAACGTTCAAATGAGCAGTAATTACGGCAGCGGCGGTGGAAACATGATGCCGAAATAGATTTATTAAACTTGTGAATTTATTCCTCCGCTTCTCTTAAAATTTTTTTTTCATTTTTTTCCCGAGTAAATAACGATGCTGATAGAATTTATGGACGTTTAGTTACTGTTTTTTTGTGGACATTTTCTTTTGTTTTGTCTGGAAAAATTAAAAAGTCAATTTTTTGGAATTAATGGAATACTTAATGCTAAAGCGTTAAAAATGCATACTTAAGACTCGTGTGCGATTAGTTTTTTTTGTAGATACAACTTGATCTATTCTGATAAGCGTAAACCAGAAGCAAGTTAATCATAAAAAAGCGAAATTTTTCATTTCGTGACTTTAAATCGGAAATTTAAATTCCGAAACTGCGGACTTTTGATTGATAAGCATATAAAAATTTTTCATTGTTGCAGTTTTTGTTTTAAAACTGAGACATTGAGCTATAACGTAAACATTTTCCTTATTCAGCCGAAATTTTAGATTTAAGATTCGGATTCGCATATGAATTAACGAAGTTGAACGAGCAAACTGTCTTCCGTTGAAAACCTTGGTGAGGTCCGAAAAAAATTTTTCGTCAATTTGTTCATAACTCATTTTTTGTGAGGGTAAACGAAGCGAAAGTAAGTTTCGATTTCTGTGAACTTCTCATAATAACTTAATGTAAAAATGGCGTAGAAAATATTCTTAATTTTTTGAAGGCGATAATGAATCAGATTTTTTTAGTGTTGAATTTCTTTCCAATTATGAACAGTGTAATTTACTCCAAATGGATTGATTTTTTGGAACTCACTTATTGAAACAAAAATTTTAGCTGTAATTCCTGTGGCTCTGACAAATTTGTAGCCTAGATCCCAAAGTGTTTTAATTTTGAAGCTCTTCAATTACAAAGCAAACTTGAAACGGTGACTGGGCAATCAAAGTTACTAACGTACTCTGATTATCTCTTTCTCGTTCATGACCTCGCATTTTTCGTGTAAACTTTTGCCTCTCCGCGTCCCGTTCTCGGTTGGCTCAACGGTCAATCGTAAGTAGTTTGCTGGTAAAATTTGTTTGAACAAAATTATTTGCGTTAGGCAGGAAAGAAAGGGAGACAGAGGGAGAAACTGGAAAACTTTCTTATAACTCGAACGGGCATCGAAAACTAACTTTGAGCATCCAAGAAGACTTAGACAGTTTTCAGAGAAAGTACGTTGTGTGTTGCTAGCGTTCAGTTTTCAAGTTCACTTTTTATAATTACTAACGAATTTGTACGAGTGGTAAATTATGACGAAGATTAAGGGACACTAATGTGAGAACTATAAGTCCATCGTCTAACCAACCACATGTTTATTAGTTGAACAGTTGTCAGTTCGAAATTCAGCCTATTTTAAACGTTATCTCGGTTGGTTTCGGATTCATCGACGATGGATGGGCGATTTTTTTCTCGTTTCGTTTATCATCCGCGCATTTTCCGGATGTATCGATGCAAATGCACATACTTTTTGTGATTCCTCCGGTGATGAATTGACCGAAGTCGAATTCATCACGTTTTGTGCTTTCTTGTGGAGGAGTTACGATTCCTAAATGAATAATGACAGTTTCAAAATTTCGACTTTTATTCGTTCTTCATTTCGGTTTGTCGGCAACTCGTCTTTTTCGTAGGTACTTCATTTAAGTTTCATCATAATATTAAAACTTCGCAGCAACAGTATTCGGGAAGTTTCTTCATTTCGACACAATCGACGCAAACATTTTCGACAGTTGACGAGCGATTCGTTCATTCGTTCGTCGTTGAAACGGTTTTTGGAATCTTTCATTAGAAATTTGTTGACGAAATCGCAAGCTTACTCGTTCAGAATTTATTACGAGTCGCTGTTTCGACGAAAGTTTTCGCGTTATTTCGTTCGGTTCAATAACATTACAAATTTTTCTCTTGTTCTAGTTGTCAAAATTCGGTTGATAATATTTTTGCATTTTTGTAATATTTTTCAGAGTTCGCAACGTCCAACGATGCGATTGCGCGCGGTGTCCATCCTCATTGTGATTATAGGAATCATAACAATTGAAGCAAAGAAAAAAGTTAGTGCCGATTTTCTTTGCAGACTTTTCTCGTTTTGTTCCTTATATCGTGTTTTATTGCAGCACACAAAAAAGAACGACTGGGATGAGCTGGAAACTTTACTGAAACAAGTTGATAAAGTTGGAGAACGCCTTACCGGACAAGACACCGACGATGACGATTCGACAGTTTTGCAGAGCAAAAATGAAAACGCTGATGAAACGTCAACTGGTAAATATGAGCGTATAAAATATTTCCAGTCTTACTGTAGCACAACATTTCAAATCACACTCATCCTTGCTTTGTAGCTTTTTTGTTCAATTTTCCTTTGATGTGCTTTCAAATCAGTTTTGTGTCTGTGTTGATGGAATACAGTAAAAAATAGTAACTTGAATTATTTATGGAAAGTTTTCTCGTTTCAGATCCGTCCAAAGTCAGTCCGTGTGAAAAACACGTTTGCGGTTGGGGTAAAGAGTGTCTATTGAATGATAAAGGTCGTCCAAAATGTGAATGCGTTAGGAAATGCCCAGAAATCTTGAATGCTGAACCAAATGACAAAGTAGCAAACTTCTGTCACATTTGCAAATTTTCAGTGTATTAATTTAGTTATCTATTATCTCAGGTATGCAGTAATCATAATCACACATTCGAAAGCATTTGTCATCTTTACCGCGAACGTTGTTTATGCAAACGTGACGACGCGGCTTGCATGGATCAGAAAAATAAACATCTACATTTGGAATATTTGGGAACTTGTAAAGGTAAGTACCGTTGAAAGTTTTCAACTTGTCATTTGACTATGAACCAAGGCGTCGTTCATCCATCGTTAATGAAAAACAAACATATTTCGATTGAAAGCGGCTGTTCCTGCACAAAAAAACTTACAGCCAGAGAAAAATTCGAAATCGTTTGTGAAATGATTTATAACACCCAACAAATTAATCGGTACCAGTTGTCAGTGCATCTTCCGACCAGATGGTGGCACTCGTTGTTATTTGCGTTTAACTTTTTGGCTCTTATGATTGATAAAAAGCTTCACTATCTGTGCAAAAAAGTTCTTTATTAGATATTATTCTTTATTATTATCAATATTATTCTTTATTAGATTTGGAACCATGCACGCAGGACCATTTGGATCAATTTTCAGATCGAATGGCGGATTGGTTGTTCCAGGTATGTATTTAGAACTGCATTAATTTTTGCAAACTGCTACTCGATTTAACGCGAATTCTTCCTTTGTTGTTCAATTTCAAAGCGTCGTGTAGGTCTAAAGGAAGGGAATTTAGCAATTCGTAACGTTCAAAGGGTTTGTTTTTAATTTTAACTCGCCTGTTTTCAAATTGTTCCGTCTTTGAAAACTTGCGGCAAAGACAGCTTAACGCTGTTTCAAATATGATTTACTCTCTCCATTAAAATTTTCTTTGTAAATAACAAAAGTCGCTTAACAAACAGCGGCCAAGATGAAAACGAAATGTTTTAAAAACAGGCGAAAAAAATTTTGGAGCGGGGTGCAAAGTCGTTTTTTCTAACTTTTTCTTAACTTTTCGTCAACGCAGAGGCGTCAAAACATTTGCGAATTCGTTTCAAACTTTGATCTTACTGTAATTCGTTGACATGACTTAATTTATATAGGAGTTCGTTTTTTAAAACTTTTGCATTTATTATTTTCTTTCATAATCTTTAAAAAGGTAATGAAAGACTTGAAAAAACGAAAAGAATTACACGGTGACAAATGGCAGCAGATGTTCGACGACGCCGAACACGACGATCATTTGAAACACGTGTACCCTGTCATCTGGAAATATTGCGATTTAGATAGCAAGCCCCACGACAAGTAATTAGCCGCATAAGATTTGTATGCATCTACGAAGACATTTACTATCAGCCAATTTCTCTAACTATTATTTATTCGGAGAGTATCTCCTTTAGGGCTGTCACTAATCAAGAATTGATTCCCATTATCGCACCAGTGATGCCTATGGAATCGTGCATCAAACCGTTCTTGAAATCATGCGACAAGGATAACAATGAAAACATTTCTTTGAAAGAATGGGGAAAGTGTTTGGGTTTGAAAGAAGGTATGTATAATTAAAAACAGAGTTGAAACAATGTGTTACTCGTTTTTCATCTTTATAGAAGAAATAACCGAACGTTGTTAAAAGTTTGACATTGCGAACATACGTTGTGCCAATGGTCGTTAGCTTTTATTTCAATCGCTGCCTTCATGTATGTCGACAGATCGGAGAAATTGAGATTTTTCATTTTTATTTTTGATTTATTACTGATTCGAGAGGTTTTTGAAATCTTTTTGTTGTTCATACTTTTTACAATTATCCGACGAGCCCCTTAGTTTGTAGTTTGATGTTATTAGATTATCTTATAGTAAACTTTTTGAGAATTCTAAATTATTAAAACATAAATGTTCAAATCGTATTCAAAATACCATAATTTTCTTGAAATTAACTTCCTTCGAAAAGAATGCTTGCCATTTTCAAGTTTTCTCTGTCCGAGAGCCTATAAAAAGTTTCATACAAATGGAAACGTAATTCTTTGATTTGACAATTTCATTGATATTTTTTGCATGCGGAATGTTTGTTGAAACATTTCTGCTCTCTGACTCTTGATAAAATTACCCTTCTCAAAAAGAAATCGTCACGCTGTTTTTCGTTTGGTGTTTTTGCTTAAAGCGAAAATAGATTACTTTATTTCGTAATCATAGCTAGTTATTTAGTAATATATAATATAAAAAGTAAACAGTCAATTGAAATTTTTTAATTTTCTCGATAACTTCGTGTTAGTGCATTCAGATGACTTTATAAAGAGCTTGTCAACATCACGAAGCTTACGGATTTAATAAAAAATGTACTAAATGATAGAACTGCCATAGATTAAGCAAAAAAAGCGGAAAATAATTTGGTAATAAAGATTATTTTGCTTTCAAGTAGATTTCGTTGACCTTTTGACTTGAATTCATTTTCCAAACCCTCTGGCTCCCGATACAACTAAGTCGAATCCTCGCTTGCCAAATCCGGTTCCGCCTGTAGGTATTAGTTCGTAACTGCGTTTGCCAAATCCTCTGGCACCGTGACCGGACATGTGCGTCCGGAAATCTCTTTTACCATATCCACGAAGAATAGTTGGTGTCAGAAGTAAACGGCGTCTTTTACCAAAACCGTTAACCGCCGTGAGTCCACCTTGCAAATCTCTTTTAACTGCAAAAATATCGCCGATTGCTTCGTTTTCTTCGTCACTTAGTCGATCCGTGTCCATTTCAGTTTCAGAAATCGGTTGACCGACGTAATACAAAACCGGACTTTTATCGAAATCAACTGGAGCTGCTTTATTGATAGCGATAAGAGCTGATAAAGATATCAGTGCGAAAAATGACGTTACTTTATGCATCCTAGAAATACAACTTTAAGAAATACGACAGAACAAAGTTAAATCAAAATAAGCATTGAGAAATGATTCTGATATTTCAATATTTTATTTTCTTTATTACCCAATTAAACTCATGAAATGAAACAAGAAATAAGTATCGAAATGAAGCAATAGTAAACTTCTACGAATATATTCGCAGAAAGTGAATTGAACGTTTTCGTTTAAAAAATTGATTCTATAGAAAGACAAATAAAGTATTTATCTAAGATGTCCATCTTTTTTTAAAGATTAATGTTTAAACTCGAAGACATTCGATTATAAGAAATGCAAAAGGAACACTTTGAATAAAAATTTTTTTAACTGGAAAAAAACTGAAAAATCATTTGTCACTTTAGGCATGTTATACATTTTATACAGCTACCCTTGAATCCTGGAAAATGAAAGTTGAATAATCCAAATACGCTTGAATACGTACAGTAACAAGTTGTTTTTGGAAACAGATCACAAACGTTGCTAAACAACGCGTACAGATAAAAATGATACGCTTGAAGAATTTCGTTCGATTCTCAATTATATTGTAAAGAAGAAAAGTTGATATCGTTATATATTAAAAGAAATTTTTTTCTGCAACCTCCATGAAAAACCAACAGTTCAACTGAATTTGAAAAATGAAAATCGTCATTTAATGTTTAGGAAGACGAAATGAAGAACAAAATGCATGAAAAAAATTCATTGACGGATTTCCGTTTTTCATATCGTTAATCCCAAGCGTCTATCTCCCGTTTGTCATTGTCTATTTTTCATTTAACTAAATTAACTCCGTCAGAAATCATAACACGTTGACGAAAGAATGCTTTTGTGTCATTATAATAGTGTGGAACATTATAAAGTACATACTTTCGTTTCGTTTGATAAAACTAGAAAACTTAGCAAACAAAACCATCTAAAAAAATAGACGATATACAAATCTGACATGTTCAACAACCGCATGGCCAGATATTGAGTACGAACAGACTGAACAGCGTTTTATAGCGCAGACTTCGAAGAATTGTATAAAGTGGATTGTTTCAAAGCTAACATGTACAAGATGGTCGATAATTTTGATCTTGAAATTGTAATTGGGTGTAAGACTTGCTATTATTTTCGAACGAAAACCCTTTGCAGCAATTTTCAGTTTCTTTCCCTGTCTCTCACCGTCCAGTTTAAGGGGTGAAATGAAAGTTTCTGGACAAACTTTCGCAGCCAGTGTAAAGTTGCAGAATACAGAAAGGCATAGTATAGTCACATGGTTATGTAGAGAATTTTTTGCTCTTTCCAATGAACTATTGCATGAGTCAAAAATGTCTTCAGTAAAGGGTGGGAGAATTGATCTTCAATGACGTGTGTATGACCTACTTGGACGACTGCTCAAATCGACCGTGATCAAGCATTTTCTCCAAGAGAAGATTTCGCGAAGTACAGTATATTCGATCATCGATCGACACAAAATGGGTTTGCCCTTTGTCTGTCTGATGTGTAAAAACCTTGATTTCCGGGCGTGTTTCCATTAGAATATGTGAAGTATTTTTCATCATCGATAATCAGCACTGTATCTTTGTCTGCAACTTGTTGTCAAAGTTTTCGACACTTTCCTGGAATGGCATCAAGCTGTTTTTGGCTGTACTTTGGCGCCTTTTGCCTCTTTCGATATTTCAAGGACACTTTCTTCAGATTGTAATGAATACAGTACTGCAACACTTGAAATTTCTTCGTCAATGCTCATTGACTGATTCCAACACAATTTTCGACAATTTTCTTCATTTCTTTTTATTTCGACTGTCCAATTTCGATGGCTGACCTTCTCATGGCCAGTCTTCAACGGGCAAACCCATTTTGTGTCGATCGATGATCGAATATACTGTACTTCACGAAATCTTCTCTTGGAGAAAATGCTTGATCATGGCCGATTTGGGCAGTCGTCCAACTAGGTCATACACACATCGTCGAAGATCGATTCTCCCACCCTTTACTGAAGACATTTTTGACTCATGCAATAGTTCATTGGAAAGAGCAAAAAATTCTCTACAAAACCATGTGACTATACTATGTCTTTCTGTATTCTGCAACTTTACACTGGCTGCAAAAGTTTGTCCAGAAACTTTCATTTCACCCCTTATATAAAAATTTTTCATTATTTGTCTCTGTTAAAGCAGTTTACAACAAGCAATCACTTATAAATAGGTTTTTAGAAAAATGGCACTCTCATTTTTGTCAACGTTGGTGTGCAGTCGTGTCGGAAATCGTCTTCGCAGTTTCCTCTCTTACTTACTTTCGATCTCTACTTCAACATGGCTATGCCTGGCGATATGCTTTGCGAACCGACGGAAAAGATCATCTTCAACGCGCCTTTCATCGATAAGTACAAAATGCCATTCCGAATGACCAACGACGGAGCGAAACCAACCGGATGGGCGATCAAGACCAATTGTCCAGCTCGAATCAGCGCAGATCCGCCGTGCGGCGTATTGGATCCAAAAGGAAAAGTAAATATCTTTTCGTTTCTTTTAATGTATTTATAGTTTAATTTAATGTAGTTCGCATTTTTTGTTTTTCAGTGTATCATCTACGTGACGTGTGAACCGTTCGACTATCAAGGCACAGACGTATCGGCCGATCGTATCACCATCGAATGGGTTTTGACACCAGCAAACGCGGGCAAAGTGTTCCAGAGAAGTTGGTTCCAAGGCGATGTCATCACGCGCCGAAAGAACGTTCCGATCAACTACAACTACTAAACAAGTTGAAGAACTGAAGCAGCGAATATGTCATTTAATTGTTCCTTTTTTTGTTTGTATGTATTTGTTAACTCGTACTAAACTCCTCGTTTTTGTAAATGTTACAATTAACAACAGTGTATCAAAGTAAACAAATTTGTAGTTGTTCTAAAGAAGGACACAAACTTGCAAAGTAAACGTTTCAATTTACGTTCGACTGAAACGATTTGTAGCAAACTGGCATTTCTCAAATGTAGATTTATAGTTACAAAGAAGATGCTAACACTCGCTTCGAAGAATATTCTCTTTTCTCCAAATTAGGCGAAAGTAAACAAATCTTTTAATCCTTTATTACGAAGTATTTACTCCAAACAATAGTTCTAATAAGATAAAGACAGGCAATACAGATAAAAATAATAGAATTCATTGTGCGTAAGAAATGCAGCTCCAGGCGGGTTGAAATAAAAGCAGGAAGAAAAATGTTATCCGCAATTATTCAACTGAACGTACACTCTCGTCGTCGCTAAGTTCCCAAATTTCGGTTACGTCGGTGTTTTTTTGCAGTTCATCCAAGCCGGTAATTCGTTCTAAAACGGTTGGATCGTTCAACACGGAAAGAATGAAAACGAAGCCCTTTCTTCGATATTCGTCAACGATAACGTCACTGCATGCGATGCATTTAGAAAATCGTTGAACGGCAGGTGTCATTTGATCGAAACGTCCGATAAAACCACGAATTTGATGAGGTGTTGTGCCCAAACAACTTAAATTCGGCGAGGAATATTGTTCACCAATTTCAGCGGGAGCCATAGCCCTGTTCAAAGTTAATGGACGTATTAATAAATTCTAGATGACTATAGTGAATTCTATTTCAAAATAAATGCAAATGATAGAATCAAGTGATAATTTCCAGATTCAAAAAAGCGATCACTTTAATGGATGCTGTAGAACGGATGCCATCAATTCCACAGCCAAACCGGCCGCAATCATAGACGCACCGGGGCGAGTCACTGTACATTGCTGATCCAATGTTCTATCGCTTGTTGAATTGCCCGGTGCGGTAACGTCGGAGCAAAAATAACAGCCTAGCTGATTGCCGTCGATGATCTTTGATGTTACTGGTAAAGGCGACTGATACGATTTATCAACACCGAATCCGTGTCGAACGACCAAAAATGAATCAAAACCCAAAGCGACACTAAAAGTTAACTGAGAAACAAAAAAAACATTTCAAGAACGGTTTTTAACCGACAATGAAAAACAGCACAATAATAATGGAGTTTACTTTGGAATGTAAAGAGGATAAAAGTGTTGGTAACCAACGACCTTCTCGTGTGTCGAGCAAAAGGAAAATAACATCGTGTTGTTTTATTAGCTCTTCAAGCTTCTCAACGACAGATTTCACTTCCGACGTTTCTTTAAAACAACAGATAACGATTAAAATTTTGAATAAAGGGGTAATAAAACTTGTTACACCACCTTTGTCAGTAACCAAATGTCCTGGCATTGGAATAGTTAACTTAAAACCCGAAGATTCCTGCAAAATACTTTCGTCAAAAGCGTTTTCGTTTTTGATTTTTGGGTACGCGGCACCATATTGGGAAATATTCTCTTCAACGATTTAGCAGCGGCTTCCGCTTTAAATTGTCCCCCATCCAAACAGTCTTCGAAACAAAACAACGATTGTCGGACTGGATTACTATACGAGATTTTTCCATTATCAATAAATGTTATTTTTTTAACGCCCCAACCCTAAAATTTAGAATGACACTTTGTTTGATATTTTGCGATTTGAAGGCTAATTGTTTTACCAATAAACAACGGGCGATGTTACATCCTAGAGTACCAGCGCCGATCAGGAGGCAAGCAGTTTCACTTAGTAGGTTTAAATTTAATTCAGGAACTAAACGCCAACGCATTAATTGCAAGTTTAATGTTACGGCGCTTTCGGCTATCCTGGAAGGCAATTTTCAGCTTCTAGCGATGAAAGATCATGGACATAACAATACTTTTCTGCGTCCATGGTTGTGCTCAAGTCGACAAATCGGGGTGCCAAGGCACCTTTTTCATTCTTTTCCCAACCGTAAAATTGCATCGCGCTATCGAGAATTTCGTTCGGTTTCGAATAATGAATGTTTAGAAGCAAACTGTGACCATTATCAATCCTGCCGTTTCGATAACGCTGTCGCCAACATAAAACTTTTACATTCGTTGAATTTCTAAATAGTACGAGTTTATTTTACGACTAACATATGCATTCAGATTATATGTATATAATTAGCAAGCAAATGATCCGGGAAGCTCTATCAAGGTATTTTGTCGGTTCTACAGGATAACGAAATGGCAAATATCTCATATCACAAACATATCTTTACCCGTAGTACGCCAATAAAGATAGCAAATTCCGCAATGGCCAACCTGGATGACAATCTGTCGATGGGTCACAGAAGCAGAGAAAGATCTGCACAAAAGAAATTTTGATTCAATGGAATGAATCTTTGAAAATTTTGCGAAAAAATACCTTAGAATAATCCAAACTTCGATCTTTAATTTTATCGAGAGATATAATTTGGAATTCGCCATCGTTCGGCTGGTCAATCAAGAAGTACCCAATTTTGTTGTCAGAAACAAATTTTGAGCACAAAGTTTGCAATTGACAAAGTTGGTCCATAGAAAATTCGTCTTGTATCAACCGCGCGGGTTGTGACAAACGAATGTCGTTAGGGTACGATAGAGCTGGATAAGCGAACCAATAATAATAATGATACTTTTTGATGTCCTACATAAGAATTTAGAAGCAGGTCAAGAGCAATAAGGATTCGTTTGAGGATCAAGACTGTTACTATGTAAGTAAAAAGGCAAACCCTGGACAACTTGGAAAGATTGTCAAAAATTTCGCCTGACTTGATATCCGACCATATCTGCAAATATTACTGTTGTTAACCTTGAAAGAAATACATTAATTTAAAAAAAAGCAACGTGAAAGTGCTTGAGCCGAGAACTGTATCAGACATTTTAGAATGGTTCTACATATCCGGACATGTTTTAAGGTTCACGAACATTTTTTGTAATTTTTAGTCATGATATTGGAAATAGTCAATGAACTGTTTGAAGAGAGCTCACTTTCGTTCCAATTTCTTTCAAAAGTAGCTTTTTGTCTGCGGAACGAAAACTGTCCAATGTATTTTTCAAAATCAACTGTCCAGGACAGGCGAAATTGTTTGGTGGAGGAGACTTTTCCAAATCTAACGAGTTGAAATCAACTGTAGTTCTACATGGTACGCCTTCGGCATCGGCTAAAAACAGATTAGAGGTGATTTCGGTTTACACCTCTTTCAGCTAATGGAACTTCACTGTTCGTGTAGTAAGCTTGAAACAATTTCTCAGATTCGTCCAATTTATATGTGTGCAATTTGTGATCGGTCAATTTCCACCAAAACGAAGCATCGACGAAAGAATTGAATTGAACAAATTTAATTAAACTTTCCATCATATTAGTTTATCTTTCATCGATGGAAAAGCAACCGAAACCGAAACGAAAAATTAAAAGAAAATCACATATCCTAGACATGAAAGAAATAACAATTTTGTTCTAAAATTATTTGTAGCACAAATGCAAAACGTAGAAGTTTATATAGTTTTATTTATTTTTCAATGCTTTGTACAAATTTAAAAACAGAAAAGTTTTACAACATAATTTTACGACAGTAAATTATTGACAAATACAATCACAATGTTCCGTGAAAATGTGTACAAAAAATGTTTTGAGTTAACTTTTTACGTTTCACAACAATGACAAAAATTATGAAACGATTGTGACAGTAAAAAGAAATTGTTCTGAACAATATTAAAAAATATAAGGTACGATTTCAGTAAACGCTCATTTGGTGATTTAAAAAAACTTCTATAAGCAAATTGTCCTTAAATTAAGGATTAATTTTGTTAACGTTTTATTCCCTAACTTTTCCTTTAAAGGATGCCACACATTTCAAATGTGTTGACACGAGTTTTTGTCAAGACGATTTTCGTTTTTCTAGATACAAACTTCCAAAGCGGACAGTTTGTAAAAAAAGTTTAAAACAATTCGTTCGGCCGCCCGGAAAAATATTTGAAAGACGAAAACAATTTTGCAACATTTTGTCGGTTTTCCTTTCATAATCATAAAATTTCTTGTTGAAAATTATTTGAATAATTTTTTAAACGTTAAACGCAATCGCAGAGAAGACATAAAAAACGCAAAAAATAAAATTAAAATTAAAGGCGAACGAGAAAAAAACACAATTTAATTAAATCACATTAAAAAAATTATCTGCTGTAAACGAAGAACGAGCACGATGAAATAAAAAATAAAGAGGAAAAAGAAAGAAAATAATCCGTCGACGCATCGTTGTTCTTTTCTTGTTGAAACGAGCCAACAAAAGTTTTTTATGAGGAAAATTTTGCGGTATTTTGCGTTGGATCTTTTACGTTAACGGTGAAACGAAAATATTCTACATTGCGTATTTCGAAGTCCATTCGCGAGCCAACGTATTATAACGATCTCGATCCGTTTTGTATATACGAGCGATTTCGGGCACTAAAGGATCATCGGGATTCGGATCGCAAAGCAACGAGCAAATGCTCAAAAGCACTAAAAAAGAGACTAATTTGTGACTCAATACAAAAGAACCGAGCCGTGTGGAATTTGATCATAAAATGAGTGAAAAGGTGAAATAGAATTCGGTGATACAGCATCATGACTGAAAAGTTTCATAACGCAAAAACAAAATAAGAAAAAAGTGCTTGTAAATAAAGTACAACGCTCAAGAAAACACCAATTTGTAGAAACGCGTCACTAAAATTTATTCAATCGTCAACGTCAAAAGTCAGTTAAATAAACAAAAAAGATGTTGTCATTGAAATTTCTAAGAATACAACGTAGTTCAATAAATACCGTCGTTAAAACTAAAAAAATGAGCCTAAAGGAAAATAAAATGGCAATTAAATGGTCGGAGAATGGAAAAGATAATCAATTGTAGACTTAAGAAGAAAAACAATAACTCGTCGCAACTTACGAACAAAAAAAGACATGCTTTAATGAGCTTGATTTGTGGCCAACGTAAAATCACAAACAAAAAACGAAATCTAACCTGTTTAAATTGAATTTACCTTTGGAAATGGTCAAAGCCGGCGACCATTGGCTTCTCAATATGTCCAAACAAATGCTTCCGTTACTATTTATGTTCGGATGGTAAATTCTCGTCGTAAAAGCTACTTTCGGAGGTTTGAAAGGGTAATCTGTCGGGAAATGAATCGTTAAAAAGAAAACGCCTCCTTGATACGGACTGTCTGGCTAAAAAATGAAAGGTAAAAACGATCAAAAAAAACCCCCAAAATATCAGCTTACAGGTCCCATTATCGTTGCTTGCCAATGGAATACTAAACGAAAAACACAAAAATGTAATACAAAGAAAATTTAAAAAAGGAATATTTTTTTGCTTACAATCGTCCCCGACTGGACCCGCTGAACATAAAGCTGGAGGATCACGACCAATATCTTGAAGTTCCTTAAAAACAAGGAGAGATTTTTGTTTTTACGCTAACAAAGATTTGTGCAAGTCGCACTACAATTGATAATGAATAACAAAAGGGGAGAATTTATTAGAACTGAACAGATAACTTAGAAAATGAATAAAATTAGCACTGACTACCTAGAATGGAATTCGGGTTGAGTAATAGAAAAAAAACAACATAAAATGAAGAATTGCTAATACCAAAATGAACTTAATATTTTACTTTTTGGATTCGTTTTAACGCCATTTTTCGACCGGATTATGATACAGAATATAGCGAATAAAGCAAAATTAGGGCACAAATGAAATTCCACTAAGTAGAAGTAAATTCTTTGTAGGGCAAACGAATAATAATTGTTCGGAACGCAATCTGACCGACCAAAACGAGAAAAACCAACCGAAAATTTGCTCAATAATTTTCTGTACAGTGACTTGCATTAAGTCAATACAAGTAAGAATAAGATTCATCGTTTTTCATGAAAACGTGACCATCAATTATCAGCTGATGAAATTGCGGCAACATGAACTATAGTCCCTATAAACCTCGAAAATATACGCTATTGGTTCACTATAGCAATTGCAAAACATAAAAAGAACGACCATATAATTGTCTGTAAAGTACAATAGCTTACAATTTTGTATTTCTATTTATTATGGGCAGATATACAGTATATTCGTAGCTCAATAAAAGCATTCAAAAATTATAACCATATTCTGGTAAAATGATCGACGATATTGCGTGGCACGAAGGTTTCAATTTCATTCACACTTTTATTTGTTTTTTGCATTTTAGCTCTAACATTAAAATCATTACCATTGTTATTTGTTTTTTTTCTCTTTGCCATTTTGGAAAGAAAATGAAATTGCAAATTTTTTGATTATTTTATACAGCCGAATTTCTTCAAAAAGGAATCCAATCCAATGCAAATAATCAGTAACCGATTACTGTTGGAAGAACAATTAAGTTGCAAGCAAAGCAACTTGAAAATTGTCTATCAGACTCACTAAAAAGTTATGAAACGGTTAAACAAATTTTAGCGCAGTACATTTACGCCTTGAACGTGCAAAATTTGCTTTGTTGGCATGAAGCAGAATGAAAAAACAAGACGATACACGTTTTGTAATCTATTTTCTTCTTTTTTTTTCTTTTTTTAATTTTTAATTTTATTTTAAAAAAACACTCAAGGAAAATAAGGAGGCCACACACCTCTGCGACGTGCTAGTAACCCTGCCGTCGGGCGATGCGAGAGCCGAAACTGTTGTTACTTGGTTGACCCAACAGATAAAAAT
>JAQGBA010000445.1:0-34694 GCA_034698125.1 Prionchulus punctatus | reverse complement strand
TTAGCTTAGCCAACAAACATAAAAAACATTAAAATAACCCCTTATGAAAAAATGCTACCCAAAGTAAAATAGAGCCGGATTTTCAATTTTGACGCTTGTTTGATGTTCAAGATTTCGTTAAAAACCAACCGACAAACTGATTTTGTCATCTGATGTACACTTCTTTTCAAAAATTATCTTAAAAAATGCTGGAAACGATTTGGAAAAATTACCTGATTTCTCAACAAATGTTCTGTTATATTTTGAAATTTTTTTTAATTATGAAATGTCTTATTATAAAATTCATAAAATTGAATTAATTCCATGACGTTTTTTTTGTTTTTTGATGAAAATGTCTGCTGAAAACTAAACTATAATTAAATTCCATGAATATTCACAATTTGCAGAATATTCAGAATTTTTACAGCAATTAAAAGGAAACATGTAATTAATTTGCAAAATTCAAAATAAATGTTTATTATTTCAATTCTTCAAGCTAATAATTAGCAAACTAGCAATTAGTTAGTATTACAAATTAGTAACTGAATTTTGTTTAAATGATACATTAAAAGTTTGCTTTTCAGTTGCGATTTTATCATAAATTTAAATTTCAAGAACTAAAAATGCCACTGGGTAATTCGTGTTTCAGATTTTTTAACTTAAAATTTAATGATTTAAAATTATAAAATTGAGTTTTTCTGAATGGAGCAGTTGGGAAAAACTTTAATTTTTGAGAACAAATTTAATATTATCTGAAAAAATTATTTTTCATCAAATACCTACTGCAAAAGAGCGCCAAATTTGAAAATCTAATTTTATTAGATTTTCTGCACAGGGTAAAAAATTTCTAATAATTCAAATGCAAATATAAAAACATGATAAACTTCCACAAAAATAAACTCTTCAATTTATTGGCTTTGCTACATTTCGTTGTATTTTCCTGGAAGCAAAAATGGACCGATTGAATGCAAAAGCTGGCAAGGAATTTGTTTAATTCTATTACCAACGGGTGAAAAGGTGTGCAGTGTTCGACTTTTCTGTTCCGGTATCGAGGTTTTATTTCTTCGCATTCGGAAACTATAAACAGCCATATTTGTCAATATTGCAAGGTAGATCTATAGATCTGTAATGTGTTACAACTATAGTCGAAAAAAAGTACCTCTAATTGGATCAACAGGTAAATAAGTTTTGTCAATTTTGCAAGGTTTGTCAACGATTGTAATAAATAAATTTGTATTTGGCACTTGTACCAGGTTGAATTTTCTGCAGCAAAAAAAATTAGAATTGAAGGTCATATGACAACTATAGTCAATTGTCAATCAACGAATAACCAGCATTGAAAACTGTAGCCACAGTCACTGGACAACTAAAGTAAATCAACAACTATAGTCACTGGACAATTAGAATCACGAGCAACCTGGAAAGCTATATTCACTGGGCAACTCTACTAACTGGACAAATACAATCGTAGGACAACTATAGACACTGGACAACTATAGTCACTGACGACTATAGTCGCTGGTCAACTATAGTCACTGGACAGCTACTACAAACCGAATGCAGCCATCATCAATTTCACCAGCCAATGGTAATTTAGTTAAATCGAATGTGTAAAAATGTCTCAGCAAAATACAATTTTGCACTTTTTTTGGAAGCACCAGTTGACAGTTCAACAACCTTGATTCTGAGGTTCGAAATAAATTCACAACAAACGACATCAATTGCAGCCTGGAACAGAGGTTAGACTGTGAGAAAATTAGTTTTAAATGTGATCTTGCGGGGAAATTGTCGTACCAAAGAGTTGAATCCAGCAACCATGAGAAAGAACCGAAAATTTGCATCGCCCATCGACTCAACGAGGAAGAAGCCACTGAATGTGCGTCGCTGACTGGATGGCTAGGAGGATTTTCCGTCGAACATTTTGCTTGGTAATCTTTGTATTGAATGCTAAAACGTATCAACTATAGTCCAATTTCTGTAGTCACATAAGAACTATAATCCCTTCCAACTATGGTCGCTGTAGAAACCCTTATCTCGCAACTTATAGCTCTTTATGAACTATAGTCCCTGATGAACTATAGATTTTTGTAAACTACAGTTAGGAGGACCTATAGCTCTTATGAACAATAGCAAAGTATGAACTATAGCTAACTATAGTCCGTCATGAACTATAGCCATTAATGAACTACATCCCTCTTATGAAATATAGTCTCTTAGAACCTGTAGTAGCTTATGAACTACTGTCTTATGAACTATAGCACCTTATGAACTATGCCATTTATGAACTCCAGCATTCTTATGAACATATAGCATCTTATGTACTATAGCCTCTTACTAACTATAGCATCTTACGAACTACAGCATCTTATGAACTATAGCCTCTCATGAAAATATCCTCCAATGAACCATAACCACTTATCAACTAAAGTCTCTAATGAATTATAGCAAGGTATAAACCATAGCCTCATACGAACTATAGCATCATATGAACTATAACATATTATGAACTATAGCACCTTATAAACTATATCATCTCATGAAATATAACCTCTGAGGAACTGTAACCTAATATGAACTATAGCCTCTGAGGAACTATAGCATCTTGGCTATCTCTTACGAACTACAGCCTCTCAACAAGTGCCTCTTAGGGACTACAGCTTGTATTAACTATATGCTCTTATGTACTGTAGCCTCCTATAAACTACTGTACACATTCTTATGAACTTCATTTCGGTACTATTGGGTTACCTTCTTCAATTTTTAGGCTTAGGCTTAGGCTTAGGCTTAGATCGCATTCCTGCAAGAAAAGGGACTCCTAAGCCTAAGCCTAAGCCTAAGTCTAAAAATTGAAAAAGGTAACCGGATAACCCAGTAGTACCTACATTTCTTATGATTAAAGCTTCTTATGAACTATCGTGCACTATAGCCCTTCTTGAACTATAGTCAGTACCTCGACACCAAAGACAGGTTGACCATGAATTCGAAAAGCCTTGGGTCTACATTGCCCAAGGCAATAGCCGGCTTCTGTCTGTCGTCTTTACCATTCAACTTTATCTCTGTACTGTATATTACAGTTAAATCTCGATTTACAAAATGGCACCACTTATCATCCTAATCGAGGAGCAAATTTGAAACAAAAATTGAACTGTAGTTGGACCATGTTGCACAGTACTTTTGCCCAACAGTCCGCAAGCTCGGTGACATTCTTAAGGAAACCGGACACGTCGTTCAAGCTCAAAACTGCACCAACAACTAAAAAATGGTTGTTGTCAATTGACTGTAGTTCTCGCTGTGCTATACAGTTGACATTGAACTATAATTGAATTGTTTGTACCTGCTAAGGGAAAATTATTCCAAGTGACCATCTTCATTATATTTACATAATTCGGCACTGAAACGGAAAATGGCCAGGTTCATGAGGCAAAGTGACATAATTTTTGTTTCAGATGTTGTTACCTGTGCTCAAAGTGATTGTAAGTGAATTTGGACTCTGTTTCGCAATCGCAAACTGGTCAGAGCTCCAAGTATCCAGTTTTAAAAAGTCTGGAAAGTGTTTGCTGCTGAAAAAGGAAAAAGTTACAGTTCAAAAGGGACTATAGTTCATATATGACTATAGTTCATGAAGGAGCATAGTTAAGAGGACTATAGATCACAAGGGACTATAGTTCATGACGACTATTGTTCACAAGGGACTATACTGCTGAGGACTATCGTTCACAATGAACTGTAGTTCATAATGGACTATAGTCTGTGTATGTAGTACTTAACTGTGTGGCATACGAACTATACTTCCTAAGGGACAGTAGTTCACATGCCTCTACAATTAAGGCATTACCATCTTGGGTAAGTCACTGTCAGACCACCGTCAGTTTGTATAAACATTGACTCGAAACCTTTGTCACTGTCGAACATATTTTCGCATGTGGAATTAATTGAGCTATAAGAAAACGCATTGTAGTCATATGACGTCACTGACTAATTATTAGCAAGCAAAATCTATCCACATTTCAGGCAGATTAGCCACCCAAGGTGACAAAGCACCGAAATCCAGCAGTAGCCGTTTCGTAAAATCGTTCATCCTAACACCTGCAGAAATTTTGTCAGATATTTTTGTAAAAAATTTTCTAATCAACATTACAGTTCGTATGCCATGTTTCATTGAACAAGAGCGCCCTCTTGAAAATATTAATTGAACCGAAGTCTATGCCACAATGTACTCTAAACAATGCGCGAAATTAGTTTTGTCATCAACCTTACATGCAATTCCTTCATTTTCACCTTGGCGATGAAGCCCACCAAACCAAAGGGTGTTCAATCAAGGAAACGCCTAAATGTACATACATCAATTGTAGGTAAACATCAACTATAGTTCTCGTCCAACTATGTTGTTTTTATGGACCTGAAACATCAACATCCGGTTTGATTCTAACACCAACTGGATGAGCATTTGGTGTTGCAAGTGCGATGCTAAAAATACAGTGATTTAGAAACTGTGTTGCAACATCAAGCCAGAAAGTCATGTACCTGAAAGACGAATTCACAATTTGCCTGCATTTGTAAAAGACAGACCTCTTTTCAATGAAATTCTGAAAGAAAAATGGTCGAAATATGAAACAAGGAATACTACATACCACTACTCAACACCTACCGAGCACAGAGGGCTATGTAGAACTATCTAGGACTACATAAAACTATGTAGGACTACCTAGGACTACTTAAGACAAGCTAGCACTCGCTAGGACCTAACCTAGGACTACCAGAACTAGCTAGACTTACCTAGAACTATGTAGAACTACTTAAAACTATCTAAGACTAGCTAGAAATATCCAGGACTACCCCTGGACTATCTTGGCTAAGCATAACTACCTAGAACGATTTGGGTCTACCTAGGACTACCTAGGACTTCCTATGACTGCCCTAGGAAGATTATATCTGTTTACCTCTGACAGTAATACAACACTATTACTGTCCACCACTGCGCTTTCGACAGAACACGTTTGGCTGACCATAGTTTGCCTGAACTGAACAAAGAAACAGCGCGATTGAGAAACTATGTTGGCCAGTTGGGTTCGGCAAAGTTTGATAAACGGAGACCTTTTCGCTTTGTTCGGTGGGAAATTCGAGTTCGAGCATGTCCAAATGCGGAAGTGTCTCGTAGTAGCCCATTTTCGCATAAGTTTCTTCGGTGGCATCGGTGAACAGAACTGTTGCATCGCCGCTTTTATTGGCGCTGGTGTCAAAGCAAGCAGACCTTCGAATCATTTGCAAATCTGTTTCCTCAAAACAAAGAAAATGATCAGACAATCATCGACGAAGTGATTTAATTGATCAGATTTCAATTTTAGTATGTTTCCATTTCAGTCATTCGACAATCGCTGCTACTTACTGTTATTATTATTATTTGCAGTCATTGTAGTAACTTGTATTAACTTGCAGTCAATTTAATTCACTTGCAGTAATTTATATAGTAACTTGTAGTAACTTGCAGTAACTGTAGTAACTTGTAAAAACTTCAGTCTACTTATAGTCACTTGTAGTAACTTGTAGTTACTTGAGTAACTTGCAGTCAACTTCTATTCATTTGCAATCAATCATAGTACCTCGTAGTAGTTTATGGTAACTTGTAGTGATCTGAAGTCAATTGTAGTAAAATCCTATTTGCTTGCATACGACTTTTTGTCACTTGCATTATTTTGCCATTATTTGCATTAACTCGATTAACTTGCATTAAATCATAGTACTTTAAAGTAACTTGCAGTCAACTTCTAGTCACTTGCAGTCATAGTTACTTGTAGTAGCTTGTGGTAACTTGTAGTAGTTATTTGTAGTCATTTGTAGTCAACTCAAATTCTTACACATACAACTATTTGTCACTCGCAGTCTTTTCCCGTTATTTGCAGTAACTGGTAGTCATTTGAAGTAACTCGTAGTGTCATATGGCAGTCAGTTGTAATGTCCCGCCATCATTTGTATTTATGAATGACGACTAATACTTACTGGAACACGCCTTCGAGGATGATAAATCAGATTTCCATTGCCGTCGGTGATGAAGAAATAAGTATCCGAGCCGAGCTTAAATAAAAACTTCCAGAAGAGTTAAGTTCACAAAAGTGAAGTAAGCTTACATCGTTTGTTTGAGTGAAAGCTTGCAATTCGGATAGTCTGATGTCGATGGCAGCGACCCCGATGAACTCTTGATAACTGCCGTTCAGCATTGTATTTACAATTGGCATGCTCGCTGTAAGCACTGGACCGGCACCCTAGACCAATTTGTAAAACAAAACTTTAACGATAAAGTCTGTTGGACATCGCTATATTGGCGTACCTGAGAATCCATATAAGGACCGGACCATGTGACCGGCCTGTTGAATACGCTCATATTTGCATAAGTCAGCGCCAAAGGTCGGCTAAGCACGGGGAAAAACATCTGCAAAGGGTATATTGCTCGCTTACGAATCGATAGTTCGCGGATAGTTGAGTTGAAATTACTCGCGATTGCAATTTAATGTCCTCGACGCTGTCGATTTTTGTATAAAATCCTAAATAAGATAGCGACTGATGATGCAACTATAGTCAGGCTGCAACCAACTATAGCGCTTATGACTAATGGTCAGGTGTCAAAAGTTGTAGTCATTTGTGGTCAGTTTCAGCAAGGTGCACTCGATTGAAACAGTTGTATACAGTTGCAGCCACTTGAAGCAGATTTTACTCATTTGCAGCGAGTTGTCACCACTTGTAATTAATTGTAGTAAGCTATTCTGCGCCTACCTTTATCGATGCACGATAACTCTTGCATCAGCTTAATATCCATGGTTCCAAATCCCATAGCTATGCCGAAAAATCTAACCTGAACATCTATTACAATGTGAATCCTTAACTGGCACGACTAGAAATGTAACTTGCCGAAACGTTTAACGAGCCGTCTTCGTTCCTCAATTGTAGCTTGTTGAAAATTTGTTCGGTATGGTCTTCCGTACTGTCGGTCATGACGATAATCATCTTGTGACAACCGGACCCGTAGTTCAAGTCTTGCAATACTTGAGTGAAATTGGTTAGCTGGAAAACAAATCGTAATTGTAGTCTGATATAGTTAGTTGAAGTAACTTATAGCCACTTAGAGTAACTTTCAGTAACCTATAGTAACTTGTAGTAACACGTAGTAATTTTTAGTACCCTGTAATAACTTAGTTGTAGTAATTTGCAGTAACTTGTAGTCACTTTTAGCAAGTTCTAGTAACTTGCAGACACTTTTAGAAACTTGTAACCACTTGTAGTCACTTGTGGTCACTTTCAGCAGTTGTAACCATTTGAATGTGTAGCCACTCGTAGGCACTTGTAGCCCACTTGTAGCTCACTTGATGCCATTTGTAGCTATTTGTAGTAGTCACTGGTAGTCACATGTAGACTTGTGACTCACTCACTAGCCATTTCAGATCACAAGTAAGTAGAAGAAGTCATAGTGTAACGTACATTTGAAAATGCTGAATAGGCGTAGCGTAATCCGAATGTGAAATTGGCTTCGTTCCTTGGTTCGACTTGATCCAATTTGTTTTGCAATAGCTGAAATAGTCTTCAGAAATATTACGCAATTAGTGCAACTAATGCAGCTGCAGAGTCTAATTTTTACGATCTTATTTTTCGTTGTAGCTGGCACAAATCCGTCGAAGCACTCTTTCATAACCGAATTTGCCACTTTATTGAACTGGAAAAACAAGAAATCTCACTGGCTCGGAGACGATCCTCGAAAAAAGTCGACACTAACCCATATTGCGTTGATGTAGTCGTCGGCCGTTAAGCTCGCCAATATTGTCATTACGGTTAATTTTATTAGTCTCAATGTTTGACCGACAACACTGCCGCTGCTAAAATTACGACTCATCTTTGCAACTACGGTCACATGCAGACTATAGAACTATAATTGCACATTCTTACTAGTCAAGAAGAAATAGAACATCCTTCGGACATGTTATTGCTGAAGTGAACCTGTAAAAATCACCTTTTAATAAAAAAAAAACCAGTGACTATGGTTTTTCAGTGTCTATAGTGGTTCAGTGGCTATAGTTGTTCCGCGACTATAGTTGACTCAGAAGTATAATTAACCAGCGACTATAGATGTCATTTACCAATGCCTGTAGCGCGGATCGAATAAATCAACGGTCATCAGACTCGGTTCGAGTTTCCACTGATAAGCTAGAGAAATTGCCGATTACAACGAATGAAAAACAAATAACCTGCCGCGGCTAGTGAACTATAGGTACCTGGAAATATTCTTGTTATGCCGGCGTGCGTGGAAATGTATTGTCTGAGTAAGGGTGATTTGCCTTGAGCGTTTTGTATAAATCGCTGAAGTATTTCCTCGTTGTTCGTCCATTCGATATCTCTGATCACCGATCGATCTGACAAAGAACTATAGTTGAACAATAGTCTCAAACTATAGTTCAACTATAGTCCGTTGTAGTTGTAGTTGTAGCCACTTGTAGCCAAGCTGTAGTCATTTGTAGTTGTTAGTTGTAGCCACTTGTAGCTAATTCTGGTCACTCGAAGTTGTAGCCACTTGCAGTCACTTACAGTCACGTGTAGCCTCTTGCAGTCACTTGTATTCACTTGTAACCACTTGCAAACCACTTTATAGCCACTTGTAGCCGCGTGTAGCCAATAGTAGCCACTTGCAGCACAACTACAACTAACAACTATAGTTTAACTAAGTGTAGTTGTTGTACCGCCGATATACACGTCCAATGGAACGTGGACCCCGCTGTTTACCAACGGCGAGTCGCTGTCCATGTAGTTCATCTGAAACTCTCTGAGGTCGTTGTACGTGTAATTTTCTACCTAAAATTGCACCTCAATTTGACCCAAACGGGCAAAAAAATAGTAAAATGGATAAGATTTTTTTGTCACCTCGTTCTGAGCCGGTTCGAAGTGATGTTCGACGTCTTTCGCCGTACTCTCAGCTACCTGAACGATGTTCTGAAAACAAAAAATCCGACCTGGCTAGTGTTCAACCGGTCACTTTACTGAATCCAATTGATTTACTTTCAACGATTGCACGGCAAAGTTCAAATAATCCGATATATCCCGTTGGACTTTATCGATGACCACGTCCGGATTGATTTGCTGTACTTCGAGGTTTTCGCTCATTCGATCGATGAAACTCTGCAAAAACGTTTAACAACTCTAGTTTCATGAAAGGGCGCTAATTGATGAATATGAGAGGCAAAAAAAATTGTTGAAAAGGTGAAAAAACGGGCATAATTATGTTTCTTGAGAAATTTTCAGAAAAACAGTTGAACAAACATTGCAATTATAGTGACTACTGATATCCAGTGATTATTATTGTCGAGTGACTATAGTCGTCTAGTGTCTACAGTTGTGAAGTGTATATCATTGTCAACTGGCTACAGTTGCCAACCAGTGTGTATGTATGGCTAGTAACTACAGTTATACAGTATTTATAGTTGCCCAGTGTCTATAAGTGTCCAGTGTCTATAATTGTCCAGTGATCATTGTTGTCCAGTGACTATAGTTGTTAAGTGTCTACAGTTGCCCAGTGACTACAGTTGACATGTAGTTATAATTGTCCAGTGGCTATATTCGACCAGTGTCTATAGTTGCCCAGTTTCTACAGGCGACAAAGTGTTAATCTCTATTGTGCAATCTCTATTATCATCCAGTGTATACAGGTGTCAATTAACTATAGTTGTCCACTGACTACAGCAGTGACTATAGCTGGCCAGTGTCCATTGTTGTAGAGTACCTACAGCTGTCCATTGAATATAATTGTCCAGTTCTACAGTTGTCCGGTGTTTATAGTTGTCCAGTCCTTATAGTTGTCCAGCGACTATAGCTGTCCAGTGAGTATAGTTGTCCGGTATCTGTAGTTGTCCAGTGTCCATAGTTGCCCGGTTTTTATAGTTGCCCAGTGTCTGTTTGCCCTGTCTATAGTTTCCTAGAGTCTATAGTTGCTCAGTATCCATAGTTGCTTAGTATCTATAGTTCTACAGAGACTACAGTTGAATGCTGCCTATAGTTCATGGGTACAATATGCTGTACCGATTGTTGTGACTCACCTTATCGATGATCTCGAATTTCGTAACGTTCAAAAATGTCGACGTGAAAAAATTGCCGATTTTATGAGCCGCCTTATTGTAGTCTTCCAATTGGCTGCAAAAAATGCGGAAATCGGATCTTACGAAACGAATTCGACGCTGTTGCGACGAAATCCTGACGCGTTACCTGCTCGAAACGACGATAATCGAGTAAAAAACGAAAACGCACCGTTGAAACATGACCGGCGGCGAATATATGTTCGCTCGAGACGCCGAACGAGTCAATTTATGATTTCATGAATTTTTATTAATTTTTTACATTTCTTCTTCTCACGAGCGCCGAACGTTGGTGTGTTTCTCGTTTTGGAGCGAATCGACCGTCGCCGCGGCGCATAATGAAGCGGAATCGCTAGCTAACAAGCAAAAACGAGAAACTATCGACCAGGCCCTCTTCATCAACTATAGGCTTGGCGATTTAGAGACTCGGAACTATAGACGGCGAGAGAAGAACCAATTGAAAATGGAAAACGCTCTAAGCCGCTCCGATCCGGTCCCTTTTCGCGGCTCGAAAAGCTAAAAATGTCAGAAGCCTAGTAGCTTATCGGGCAAAAAGTGGAAACTAGCCGACAACTATAGACGCGTGAGAAACATGGTCGCCCAACGAACTTATAGTCTCCTCCGAACTATAGTTCGATTGATCGGACGTTCGAAAAAACAAAAAATTCAACGTGTTATCGTGTTAATGAGCAAAATTGCTCGAAAAGTCGTTAGCAAGCGCACGAAATTTGCTTTTCTAAGAACGAATCGAGCATTTTTTGAATCGATTCGATTTTATGTACGAAACCTTTTTAATTAGTTCGAGAATTTTCGAAAATAAATTCTAGGTGTTAAAATTCCGTCTCGTTACGTAAACGTGCGCGAAACGTTCGCCGGAAACAAATTACGCGTCGCGACTAGCAACGTTTAGTGCGTAAAAATGAAACGCGCCGAACTACAGTTTCAATAAATTGGGACGGAAAATTAATATTTTTAATTATCTTTCGTCCGTAACGTAATTCAAACCGTCGTCGACGTTTTAAAAATAAATTTTTACATATAAACAACGAAAAACAACTAAAAAAAAGCCGCGCCAACGTTCAATCAGTGTCGCCTTCGTCGATGACTTCGACGTCGGGCTCGTCGTCGTCATCGTCGTCGTCGTACGAACGAATGGCGGCGTTGACGAAATGAGATTGCGTCGTGGTCGTCGCCGAGGTAAATTTCATCGGTACGATGACGGCGGCGGTGCCTTTGATGTTTTTCGTCGTCGTCGGTCGTTCCGATTTTTCGATCGATACGTCGATGGCTAGCGACTTTTTTTGCTCGGACGCGCCGTTAACGGCGGCGCCCAATCGCGAATTCCTCTGGCGGGCGGTCATCGATTCCAATTGCCTCTCGGCCATAGTTTTTTCGAACGAGGCGACGACGTCGTCGCCGGTCGATGCGTTTCGCAAAAGTACAGGGTACGGTTCGAGGTCGAGCTCGAATCGAGCAGTAAATCGTTCCGTATCGGGCGACAACAATTCGCGCAACACGTCCGACTCGACGTCGGTCGACGGCGGGTCGCAAAGTTTATTGATTTTGCACTTGTACGTTTGCGATTCTTCCAATAAAAACGGATGCGCGCGCAACGCTTTGATCTTCGCCGACGTCCGATCGACGACGACGCGGCGCCCGTAATCGACCAACGACAACTTGAGCGTCTGCAAAAAAATTTTTGTTTCGCCCAGAGACAATCGTCGCCCGTCGTCTATAGTTTTGGGTTGATTTTTGGTTGACACTTCGGCGTGATCGTGACCGACCGATAATTTGTTTTATTTTGTTAAGAAATGGGCAAAAAAGGAATACACACCTGAGAATCTTGTACGTCGATGATTTTCGCTCGATACCAACGTCCGTCGGCCGCGTCTTTGAACGCGCACGCCGTGCCGGGCGCGTACATATTTTCGGCCAACGGCGGCGAACCGTCGACGTCGTCGTCGTCGTGCAACTTTCGCAACGCGTTTGCGACGGAAATCATGAAGACTTTTTGCATTTCCGTGCGCAGATAGATTTCGCGCGCCGACGTCACGCCGACGACGAACACCGAAACGTCTTGGCCGCGCGGCGGCGCTGTTTGACGCGGGAAATCTCGAATGTACTCGACGCCCTTCGACAAATATCGCGTGTACGGTGACGTCGACTCGGCGTTTTCGACGACGCCGACGGCGGATGCGGGCGACCGTGTTGATTGAAAAACTTTGATGGCAGCCGACGACGAAGACGGCGTTTGTTTTTTCACGGCGGCGTGCCGAGGGTACTCGCTGGCCGGTCGTCGTTGATTCTGTTGTTGTTTTCGTTTGGAAATTTGTTTGGCGGACGACGTTCGTGGTTTGAAATCTTCATCGTCGCTGTCGACCTCGTCGAATCCGGGCGCTCCATCGAGAAAAGCTGAAAAGAAAAATATTCAACTATCGACGCAGATTAACTGTAGAGTCCCATAGACTATAGACGCATTTTAAATATAGACGACCATCGACTATAGACGCCGTCGACTTCAGACTCCCATCGACTATAGACGCCCATCGACTATAATTGTCTGTGAACTACAGTCACCTTCGATGTCGTTCGAATATCCGCCTTTATCTAACTTATCGGCTTTCAATTTCATCTGCTCGACCGTCTCGGCGTCGTACCGGTTGAAATCGGGCACCAGACGGGACGTAGACGCGGCGGCTGCGTCGCAGGCGTCATTCGAAATTTCCTCGTTGACGCGCCGCTCGATGGCGTCGTTGAGCGCTTTTTCCATTTCGTCATCGTCCATCGACGCCGGCACGCACGGAGTTTTCGGTATGTATTTCGCGCCGAGATCCTCGCCGGTGCGCGGATGTAGCAAGCGGACCAGCATCCCAGCTTCGGCGACGCTGACCGGCACGATTTTCGCCGTCATTTCGAGCGATTCGATTTCTGCTTTGAAACTTTGCAGCACTTGCAACGTCAGCGTCCGATCGCGAACGCCTGCAAAACATGGAACTATAGTTCGTCGAAATTGATCAACTATAGTTTCTCTACAACTATAGACGACCGAGAATTCTTACCGTCGATTCGACATCGAGCGGCCAACGGCGGCGACCGACCGAACTCTTTGGTCAACGGCTTGACGTCGGCGTACGGCGTGAATTGACTATTGCCCCAGTCGACAAAAACAACACGCACGTCGTCGGCGCCCTTCTCGCGTACGACGGCCCGATACCAGCCGGGATCCTCGCGGTACCGCACGGCACACGGCATATTCTCGTAAACCTGTAAAAAAACGAAACTAACCAGCGACAACAGTTGCACGACGGCTATAGTTGTCCAACGACCGTAGTTGTTCAGCGACTATAGTTTCGTTCGCGGGCTATAATTATTGACCGACTATAGTCGATCGACGACTATAGTTCGACGACTGACCGCGTAAAAAAACAAATTTTCGTCGCTGGTTACCATGTTAACGGGCACTGGCTGCATGCTTTCCGAGTAAAATTCGTTCATTTCGACGAGCAAGCGTTGAGCGCGCACGACGGCGGACGCCGTTTGAACGTAGAATTCGGCGGGCGACGTGTCGACGACGACTTCGACTTCGAAACCGTCGCTGTGTTTTCGCGCCATTTCTTTCATGACGTCGACGTTGGATTCGTACCGCCACGTGAAATCGTCGAATAAATGTTCCAATTCTGGCAACAATAAAACAAAAAACAATCGCTGGCCAAGACTATAGTTGACACAAAATCGCGGAATTGTAGTTTGTAAAAAATTCAACTGCAGGTCAGAAATCTTGAACTAGACTTCATAAAATCATCCACTATAATGCATAAATCTTGAACTATAGTTCTTTAATCGTCAACAATAGTTCTTGGTCTTCCACTACAGTTCTGATATTCTCAACTATAGTTCGTTAAACTTCAACTATAGTTCGTAAAATCTTGAACTATAATTTGATTCATACATCTGAAACTACAGCTCGTAAAAATTTACCTATAGTTCTCTATTCATCAACTATAGTTCATTAATCTTCAACAATAGTTCCTGAAATCTTCTACTACAGTTCTGATAATCGTCTCCTATAATTCGTTAAAATTTCAACTATACTTCATAAATCTTCAACTGTAGATCGTAATATCTACAACCATAGTTATCAAAATCTGCACGTATAGTTCACAAATTTTCAATTACAGTTCATAGATCTGAAACTACAGCTAGTAAAAATTCAACTAGTTCATATAATCATCAACTATACGTTATAACTGTAATTCTCAAAATCTACAACTATAGTTCGATAAACTTCAACTACAATTCATAAATCTGCAACTATAGTCCTCAAAATCTGCAAGTATAGTTCATAAAGCTTCAACTTTAGATCCTGTGATATTCAACTATAGGTCATAAATCTTCCAACACTATAGTTGGAAGATTTAGGAACCACAAGTATCGTTCTTAATTTCTACAACTATAGTTCTTGAAATCTTCAACTGTAGATAGCGGGAACTATCGACGTTGGACAACTATAATCCCCATGCCACTATCGTAAATTACCCGTAGCGCGGGAGCCGTCTTTTGCGTTCATTTCGTGCGCCGCTCGGGCGACTGAACTCTCCGGGCTAGGACCAATTTCACGTTTTCCGCCCGTTGCCGAGCGCGCCGCGCAAATTTTCGACGTTTTCCGCAAGTTATCGAGCTCAATGCCGAATTTACGAATGGCGCCGAAACTTTCGACGCTCAAAGGGTAGGCAGCCAAGTCGGCCTCCTTCATCGTCAACAAAATTTCGCCGTCGATCTCGTGCTTCACGAACAAATCGGCGATTTTCGGCAAGCCAATTTTCGTAAGCCAACGGGCGACGTCGACTCGCGTCCATTTTTCGACCGATTCCGACATTATGCCAACGCGAAATCGGAATTGTCGAGGCCAAGTTTTAGTTTTTTTTCGAATTCACGAATTTCGCCTACAGTAAGAAAAAATTGCGCAATATGATTTTCCGAAATAATATTCACATACCAATTCAAATTCGGGTTGGTTTTTACTTTCTATTCAGTATATGCCTACAAAACTTGAAAATTTATGCAAATTAAAATTTGTTTACATTAGGTTGGAATAATAAAACAGCAATTTTCGAGTTAAAAATTATAATCCGTATTCAGATATTGATATGTGACGCCAGTCATTTCCAAATTCATCATTATTCATTAAATTTCAATCCCTAAACATAGTTTCATAAATCATTTCTAATCTCAACCTTTCTCAAAAGCCATTTTCTCACTCGCTGACGCACTTATCGCCTATAAAAGAGAAGGGAAATGTTAGTCGAATGGGTGTACGTTTGGTAGCACTCTGTTCACTCGTTTGGATCAGGTGGGTTGGTTCTGAATAAAATCATGTCATACTCTGTTCGCAACTCAAACCGCACCGCGACCATCGTAGGAGATTCACTGAGGTACTGTAGGCCACGATAGCTGGTTACAACATTTTACAGCTGCATAGCTGTTAGTCATAGGCTTCTCTCAGAGGAATGCTGTGACATTTTGGCGAGCATACCAGGACCAACAGATCCTTGGTGCTTTCTTACTCGACTCGTTCGCCCTTACCAACAACAGCTGACAAGAGAATAAACCTCAACCAACTAGCTTGTTATCCGACCAGTTTCAACAAATCGTCTGTGACGCTCGACAACAAGCTCTCGGAGGAGGTGAGTTGGGACGAAACTTACGCCATCCACAGGTCGCTGTACCCGTCGTTCAACCGCCACCAATTCCAATCGCCCATGTTGCTCTGCTGGCAACACCTGAGCTTGTAGAAAATCCTCAAGTTAGTCAGGAAACAACTGACTACGGTAATAACTCAAACGAAGCATTTTTTGACGTCGAATCGCTGGGAAATCGTCTACCGCCTGTTCATAGACAGTTAATTTTCAATGCCAAATTGTGACAAACTTTTATGTCTATTGCTGGATTAAAAAAATACAAAAATGATGGAATAACAGCTATCAGAAATTGTAAACACTCTACTCTTCCTCGTTGAGTTGGTTAACATTTTTCTATCCACGCGATAGTTGAAGCCTATGACCGTATTGCTCGTTAGTAGATCGCAAATTCTGTCGGTAGGTAATGATTAAATGGCCACAGGAACAGGTGGAAGATTACGACGCATCTGTCACTGCGAGCGACTTGGACAGTGCGCGCGAATGTGGCCTGCTGGTCTGGTTTGCCCAGTTTATCGACTGGAAACAACACTTTGTAATACAGGTTCCAAGTGAACCACTGGGCCTTCTCACCCGGTTTCCTATTGATGGCGCCGTAGCTTTTGCAGTCGATGGCTTGAGGCTCAACGCTTCAGTGATTGTTTGTGCTGTATAGTCCGGAACGGAGGCGGCGATTGCTAGTTTTGTTAAGTATTCCGAGAATACAATTACAGTAAAATCCTGACTTCCGAACCCCTCAGTAATCCGAACGCTCCACAAATCCGAACGATTTTTCTCAGAGAGGTCAGAAATGCTATACCTTACACAGGATAAAGTTTCAGTAATCCAAACGCTCTGAAATCCGAATTCTGAATGATTTTTTAAACTCGCGCTGTATGTTGCAGTACCTCGACTTCCGAACATGACAAATACAAAAAACAATGTACAAAATACAAAAAAGACATATTTTTTACAAACACAATCCGAAAAATCTAAAATCTAAAATTTTTCAATTAATTACTCTAATTAATATCGGACACTGGGTCGCCAGTTATTTCCATTAAATTTTTTCCTTCAAAATGTCAAAAAGAAAACGAAATGATTTAAATCTGGGGCAACAATCTGCATTATTGAAGGATGTTGATCAAAAATTCCTGTATTCGAAAATCGCTAGGTAATATGAAATTGGAAAATCGACTGTATCCAATATTGTCAAATGATGAGACGTCATTTTTGCAAAATTAGAAGTGAATCAAAGTTTAATGTGTTGTCGTGTTACTCAAAATTTAACCGAGGACAATGCAAAAATCGATCAACTCGTTTGGGATTGGTTGCGACTTGTCTATCAAAATTATTGCCATTGAGCAGGCCCATTATTCAAGAGAAAGCAAGATATTTTGCAATAGAATTAAAGATTGATGATTTTCAAGCATCGAATGGTTGGTTATCAAGATGGAAAGAGCAACACAAGTTAACTCCAAAGTGATTTCGGGAGAATCGGTGTCAGTGGATGAAGATATCATCGATGATTATCGCTTTAAAATTCCTACTCTTACGGCAGGTTTCAAATCAAAAGATATTTTTAATGCTGATGAATGGGCTTATTTTTCCAAGCATTGCCCAATCAATCATTAGTGGCCAAAGGCGAAAATGCTAAAGGCGGAAAGTATTCGAAAGAAAGGCTGACTGTTTTATTTTGTGTCAGTCAAACCAGAGAGAAAGTGAAACCGTTTGTCATTGGAAAATCGAAGACGCCATATTGCTTTCGAAATTTGAATAAAACAGACCTTCCCGTGACTTGGCGTTCGAATAAAAAAGCTTGGATGACTTCGGCTTTATTTGAAGATTTTATAAATGGCTTGAATAATTCGATGTGTATGCAAAAGCGAAAAATTTTATTGTTTGTCGACAATGTGCCATCTCATCCAACCAATTTCAAATGGTTAAACATCACGGTTAAATTTTTCCCACCATAGGACTTCTTATTTGCAACCATTGCAAGGAATTATTTGTACTTTCAAAGCTCGTTATCATCGACGCGTTTTGCAAGAATTGATTAATCAAATTGAATCAGCGGAATCGGCGAATGAATTAGCTGAGAAAATTAATGTTTTAGATGCGGTCAATTGGACTGCTCAAGCATGGACCAATGCAAAATTGGAGTCGACTCGAAATAGTTTTGCAAAAGCCAGTTTTAACTTCGATAATGAAGTGGATGTGATCAAAGAATTTGTGGATGATGGAAATATTTTTGAAATTATGGATCAATATATCGACAATGTACCAGGTGCAGCGACATGGATGTCAATGATTTCATTTGTTTCGACGACAGTGTTATGACAGATATTTCGCATGGACAGATAGTTGATGAAATTGCTATTGAAATCTTAAATCATTATCAAAGTGACAAAAATGAAGGAGAAGAAATTTTAGATGATGACATAGATATCAGTGAAATAACAGTTATTGAAAAGGAAGAGAAAATAACCTTGGAAAAAGTTTTAAAATATTTTAATGATATCAAATCATTTGTTATTGACAAAAAGCCCAATTTATATGCACGCATATCTGATTTAGAATCTATAGTTGGTGCTCATATTTTTAAACTTCACTTTAGTAATTTGACTCAGTCGACGCTTGATAGTCATATGTCACCTGTGCAATTCAAATTTTTATGTTTTCAGTGCAATAAATGCTTGGAAAAGTCATATTAATACGCTAAAATATTACACCTAATTTACACTTAAGAAATGTATTTTTAGCTTGTGTTCCAGTAATCCGAACACCTCAGAAATCCGAACGATTTTTCCCAGTCTAATGGAGCATTCGGAAGTCAGGGGTTTTACTGTATGTAACGATTTCCTCACTCACTTTGTCGCAATGGGCCCATGATGTCCACGGCCATTCGATCGAATGCTCCAGTGACAGGTAGCGAGACTAATGATGCTTTTGTGCTATGACCTGGTGGTTTTCTTGTTGCACAACCTGTGCAAGTTTCACAGAGTTTTTTTGTCGATGAACATATTTGGCCAGAAGTAGTTTAGTGGAATGCGCGCATATGTTCGAGTGAATGAGAAATGTCCTGCCAACACTTTGTCGTGCATGTTTTCTAAAATCTCGTCTTTTAGAACGGCTGGGACGACCAAACCTTCGTCTGCAAGGCGTTTATTTTCAGGTCTAGTGTGGTACAGTAGATGTCTGTTTAGTAAGGAGCCAGATTATTCATTGACCTCCTTGTCATTGTCTGGAAGACTGGGCGCCTAGTTGTAAGTAGTCTATGACTGAAGCGCAGTAAATGTCAGCTCTCTGATGAGCAGCCAGCAAACTCATTGGCCAAATTTTGGTTTGAGCTGAGGTTTGCTGTCATCGATTTACAGAAAACTTGAGACAATGCATCAGCCTTTTGGTGTATCTTGCCAGCAGTGTTTTATTGTCAACTGTTGAAATTCCTGAAGTTGGAGGCCTCAGCATGCGATGCGTGCAGATGTGTTAGCTTATTTCAAGATGTACTGTAGTGCCGATGATCAGTGACTACAGTAACCTGTTGTTGATAGAGATAGTGGCGTAAGTGTTTTACAGCCCAAATGACTGCTTCTTTTTCCATAATTATGAAATTATGTTCCACGTTTCTCAGTGTCGGAAAGGATTTTACAGCATCGATTTTGTTTGGATCAGGTGAAACTCCTTCAGCTGATATTACATGCCCGATGTACGCAATCTGTTTTTTCAAGAAACTTGAATTTTTGAGTCATAGTTTCAACCCTGCTTTTCAATTCTTTTGAAGATTTCCTCAAGTCGTTGGAGGTGTTCTTCAAAGGTTTTTCCAAAAACGAGGATGTCGTCAAGGTAGATGAGACAATTGGTCCATTGAAGACCACTCAGCGCCAAGTCGATCATACACTGAAACGTTGCTGGCGAGTTAGTTAGACCAAATGATAAGCAGTTGAATTCGTACAATCCTGAGTAGGTGATAAAAGCGATTTTTGGTTTGTCCTCCTCAGCTACTTCAATTTGCCAGTTTGCCAGTATCTCCAAGCCTGGTCAAGCATTGAAAAGTAGTTGGAGTTGGATACTGTATCCAAAATGTCAGTGGTGCGAGGCAGTGGATGTGAGTTGCATCTTGTCAGTGCATTAACTTTTTGAAAGTCAACACAAAAACGAAAACTGCATCTTTCTTTGGTACAAGTACAAGAGGGCTCGCTCATGGCGAGGTAGCCGGTTATGTGACTGTGTGGTCGAGCATTTTGCCTATTATTTCATTAAGTACCTGATGCTGTTTGTACATTACTCGATATGGTTGCTGTTTGACAGGTTTACTGTCATCAGCATCGATCGTGTGTTGTGCCAAGTTGGTTCATCCAAATCGTACTCAGGCTTCGTGAAAATGTGGCTGAATGCATTGAGTAACTGTTGCAAACAACTCTGTTGTTATTTATTTATGTTTGATTCAAAACGCAGTCGAAATTTGGCCGTGCTATCGACCTAGGATGTATAATTATATGTTTTAAGACTCATAGCGGACAAAGCTCCGAGCTGCATTTGCAACATGGATTTAGCATGTGTCTGATAGTGCGCGGCAGATATTCCACAATTGGAATAAGTTTCTGCTTTTCCTGCTTTTCCCCAATTGCGCAGTATCGTCCGCACTAGCAGACAAATGCTGAATCCTTTTTGCAAATGCAGCTCTTTGTCTGCTTAAGAGTCTTAACACGAATATTTACATCCTACGCTTTGAATAAAAACTGTAACGTGGCTCTAGTCGGAGCAACATTCGCTAGTACACGTGTAGTTTATTGTACAGTGACAAGACTCCTACTATAGTGATAACCAAGATCTTACTCTATAGTGATAAGAGACCGCAACAATGCTAGGGTATTATTTTGTTCAATGGTAAACTAATCAACGTTTACAAAACTATGACAATGGTGAGTAACATGGAAAAACTTCTCTATTTATACTATTTTGTTCAATGACTGGAAAGTTCCAGAACCTTCTTGAACTTTCCAGAATGTTGTAGCGCTTTCCAGTAAGAAAAACTACCTAGAATGTTCTAGCAATTTCCATACAGAATGACAAAGGGAGGAAACTCTATTCATATTCACATTTAAAATGAATGCGCGCTACAAAACGAAAAGAATTTAGGGAAAAAAATTCGACCATAAACATTTCAAAACATTATCTTTGAAAAGAACCTATTTTTATTAAAAAAACCGTCATTAAAGTTAAGTGCAACTTTTTCTTTAATGAGTGAACAGTTCGCTGAAAATTGAACTTTAAAAACTGGATTTAGGACGAGTTTTTGGACATGTCTTTTTTACATACTAATAACGTGTGATAATCAAGCAAGCAAGTACACTTTTCTACCTCGCATTTGTCTTGTTGTGTTTTCCAAACGAAATAATATGGTAAAAATGCAGAGAAAAACTGATGATTTTTCATATTCGGTGTCACAAAAAAACTATGAATATTAAATTAGTTTCCTTTATTCGTTAATTAAGTTTCTTAAGCGATTTCATTGTCAAAAAGAAATTTACCATGGTCTCCAATGGTGACAAAAATATACTTCTATTGTTACGTGATTTGTTCAATGATGTATTTTAATGACAATTGGTTTCACTGTATTCGATACACGGCCAAGGTTGCAAAATGCTTCGGCTGGCTACATTTTTTACAATTCTTCAAACTGGTAAAGTTCCTGTTTCAAGTTATTTAACAAGTAAATTCACAACTTTGAGTTTTGGTTGTTAATGTTAACTATTACAGTTTAGCAGAAATGTGGGATGGAAAGTTATAAGCTGAAAAAGGCTCAATGCGTGGGGGATGGGGGGGAGGGGTTGAAGCAAAAGACATGAAGGCGTGGGTCCTTAGTATGGACATACAGCATGTAAAAAATATGCATAATTGTGATGTTTCATAGCCAACTGCCCATCAAATTACATTGGCGATGTATCCGGAACTATCTGCTACCAGTTTCTGGATACGCTGATGATGGCGCAGGAGGCACAAACAAAATGCAGCTTACTGTCGCTGAATGGTAATTTGCCTATTTTTAAAAGTGTCAATGAATTCGCGAACTACAACTCTTTGGCGTAAGTTTAACCTTTATGCAAAAATGAACATAAATCAGTCAAAACTTTGCAAATTGTAGTTATTCGCAAGGAAAATACGATAGTCGATGGCTCGGTATGACTCGGGTTTGCGCCAGCCCGTCGACGAAAGACTCGTTCCAATGGATAGACGGGAGTAGTACGCAACCGAGTGTCGACAATTGGGGATATGGCCAGCCTAATAACGTAGTCGACGATACGAACATGGAGCAAACGTGCACTTTCATCGATGGTATGAACAGTCTGCAATGGAACGACGGCAGCTGCGATAGTAAACATGCAGCAGTTTGCCAATTCCGAATTATGAACCAGTGTACCAAAATATCGAGACTGTTTGTTTCTGATTGTTGATTTTCAAATGTATCTTTCAGCTCAACCGCAGTATAATCCAACTTTTCCTATCTGTCCAGTCGATGCTTGTAAGTAGTGGATGTTGTTTGCATTTCACACTTTCATGTAAAAAAATGTATTTTAGCTATTTCTTGTCCTCTCGGTTGGAGTCAAAGCATAAAAAATTCACAACTGTGCTTTTTCTTCATTTCCTACATTACCACTAATTGGTCAGAAGCTTCATCAATTTGCGCCAGCCTTAATAGCACATTGCCCATATTGAAAAGCGCATCAGAAACGGATGCTCTTGTTGACCTAACGTTCGTTAAAATCAGTGATAAAAAGTCTTAAAATATAATTTTCAAAGAAATATTTTAGCAACCAATGCAACAAAGACGCGTATCAAATAATGTATCTTGGATTAACGTATTCAGATTCACAGCAGACGATATTATGGCAAGATAACACGCCAGTCAATTATAGCCATTGGGATATTAACCAACCACCAGCAAATATCGGGTCGAATAAATGTGGCGTAAGCAGTACAAAAACAAATAACGGAACGGGCGTGTATCAGTTTCTATGGTGGACGATGAAACCTTGTACATACCCTCTAGGGGCGTTAACCACATGCCAAATCCGGCTAAGTAACGAGAATGGTGCTTGCTTCGAAACAAAGTGTTTAAATAAGATCTTACACTAGATTCCACTCCGACCAACCTTGAAACAACATGCGCTTTTGTTCCTCAGCCTGGTAAATGACAACTCTAATAACACTAGCATTTCTTAATTATTAATCATAATGCAGGTTTTACTAGCTCTTGTTGGAATTCAATGAGAACGCCAGATAACAGGGTGTGGACCTACGTCCCTAACCCAGTGTCATGGCAAGAAGCGTTCGATGATTGCAACGGGCGAGGGTCGCATTTGGTTTGGCCGAAGCATCTTGCCGACATCAACGCTCTAAAGCAGTTTAACTTTTCTCAAAATATTTGGATTGGTATCGGACCCTCGTCATCGAATTTTATGGACTGGTATAACACGCAGAACACGTCAACGCAAGTACCCGTTCGCTACTGGCCGAACTGCACGGCAACTTGCTACATGGAGCCATCATTCCCTTCTTCTCTTTACTGCGTAAATTTTTTAAAATCGTTATCAGGTCAAGGTACATTTAATTTCAACCTTTGCGATTAACCAAAACCCTACGTGTGTGAACGACCTGCTGCTGCCGGTAATGCAAAACGGCTCGTATTTGACAACTTATCTCTTTGTTTTATGGAACAATTATTTTTGTGAATTTATTGCTCAGGCTGCCCTGATTATCTTGTGGCAAATGGTAAAATCATTGCATGCGATGGGTTGGATGCAAGCGTTGTTTGCGACTCAGGCTACTACCTGACTGGAAAAAATACAAGAAATTGCATCATCGATAGTAATGGTGGTGTTAATTGGCTGACGGATGCGCAAGTTTGCAATCGTATGTACATATCATTTTCAGTGACCCTTGTTCTGTAAGCATTGGTGGCTGTTTTGTTATTGTAGCTTATTGTTCTCCGGTCACCAATGGAACGAACATGGTTGTTATTTATTACCCACCTTCGACTCCCTACAATAACAATACTATAGCGAATTTATCATGCCCAACTTCCTAATCGTTAGTACCGTCGACGGCAAAATACCTAAAATGTCTTCCCAGTGGGTTTTGGGATCAGGACGTTCCAGCTTGTTTAAGTGAGCTAAAAAGGCTGGAAATGGCACTGCTTGCTTTTTGCTACCGTTAAGTTTTTATTTAGCACCGACGCTTTATGAAGACAGTGGAATTATCGTATGTATCATTTCCATGTCGAACAGTAACAGGTCTGATGAATGAATTGTAACTTTTGTTTAGGAGGTTCTTGCAGACTCGCAAGCTACTACAACAACTGTAAACGATGCTGTCCCTTACTTGCTGTCGAACATGAATACTGGAGATAAAATTAAACTCGGAGCACAACTAAAAGATACAATTAAAACATGCTTTTATGGTGATCAAGAATGCAACATGCAGCGGTATTGCTTTTTGAATGGTCTGAATATTTATTACAGCGTATAGTTCTTTTCAGAGACTTTCTCACTTTCTACGACCCATCTCTTGGAAATTGCTTCACTTTCAACTATCAAAACAATTCCTATTATTCGGTTCAACGGTCCGAAGAAATTTATGGTATGAAATTTACAAATTGCAATAGTCCGCGATAACACTAATTAAAGCGCACTAATCCTTGCATTCAGTCCTCGAATTAGATATTTACTTGTCAGCCAAAAAAGTTGGAGATATATGGTGAAAATTGTTTAGGTTTAAAGCTGTTGCTCTATGGAGATGACTCAATATGCAGTACATCTACAGCAGGATTCAAAGTAGTTATCCATAATGCGGATGTGCAACCGTTCGCCGACAACTCAGGATATAACGTACCACCAGGATTTATGTCTTCTTTTATCATTGAGAAAGTATTTCTTAGAATCCCAGGTTAAATTCTAAAATATGTACTAATCATTTTAGGCTAGCTATCAATATTTAAGCCATCCTTATGGCACATGCGTATCGAAAAGCAACAGCGATTATTACTATCCGGGAAACTATACAACTGAAGTCAGCCAATATAGTCATAGGTTATTTACAAGGTGTTAATGTTTTATTATGTTAAGGGATGTTTCAGAAGTTGTTTCTCAGATCAGATTGCAAAATCGTGCGGCTGCACTGATCCTCGCTTACCACCTGTAAATGGATTCGACGAGTGTTCAATTGCAAAGAGTAAACATTATGCTTTAAATTTTGGCGAGTTCACGCTTGATGCTTTTATTTCAGAAAAATGTGTGGATTATCACAGAACATGTAGTTTTGAAGATCTTACATCCAATTGCCAATGCGGTTCTTCTTGCAGGTAGCCAGATTAAGATTTGCACACACCCAATTTATGTAACGATGGGCTGTTTTTTAGCGATACAACATATAAACCAATAGTAATAAAGTCAACAATGTTCAGTGCTAGTTTCATTGTAAATTCAAGTTAGCAGCACTGTTTCGGACTTATTATTTGATTATTTTGTTTTCAGGTGGAATTTTGCAGCAAGCAGAGTGGACCATTTGAGGAATGTTTGCTCTTTGCCAGGTGACATTAAGAATTGAAAGATATATTTGGATAAATTATTCATTCTGGAAAATATTTGCAGAAAAAACTTGGCAATTTTGCATGTTTCGTTTAAAAGTCAAACCGTATTCTATTATCAGGAAGTTCCTTCATATGAGGTTGTTAATGTTTGCAAAACAAAATTTTTAATATGTATGGATATAATTTTTTGTTACTTTTAGGTATTGGATGTCATGAATGATTTCAGCAATGTAGTTGGTTTACTACTTGGTATTTGCATAATGACAGCACCTGAAATATTTCTATTTTTTGTTAATATCACATGTGCGAGATGTTACAAATAAATAATATGGTTGTGTATGTCATGTTTACTCGCATATAATGGTAAACGAAAACTGTAATGCTAGTCACTTTTACGATAGTTGTGTTACATATCTTGTTATAAACCATTGATAGTAGCCTCATGACATTTATTTATTATGATTTTCGTTTGTCGCATATTAGTCAATTTGTTAACTGCAGTGTCATCATCCCAGAAGCCAAGTGGAATGAATTGATTCTCTGTTATAATACTGGAAGAGGAGATGGATTCCATATTGGGAAGAGATATGAGAAAATCAATGAGCTCAAATGAGACACCACTTTTACCAGCCACACACTATAACTCCTTTCCTCACTTTTACCAGCCCCTATGTTATTCAAAGGTCACCGCTTACGTCATCCCCTCCTTTTTGCCACATAGTTAAAATCAATCATTTTCCGCTAGAGACATGCTTAATTTTATTATATAATCAAGCTATTATCTGTATTGTTTGGTTCTTGTATTCTACAGTAGCCATCGTGTGTTGTTGCTTTAATTTGTATCTCTAATAAATTGCAAGCCCCAATTTGCCTATCAGTCACTAATAAACCCTAGCTGCTGTTAAATACTGTAACCTCGAGCCACTATTAACATCATTAGTGGTCAACCCGTTACATGTGGCGAGCTCTTCAAGTATCCTGAACCTTGAACTTCTGATCCGCGTCAGTGTCATACAATCAACAAACCATTGCAATCAGTGACGACAATTCACCACCCAGAACAGAATTTGAGCGTTTCCTGCAGATCAACAAGGAGCCACCACAGCTGCCCATCAAGGTAATACCACCAGATCAACAAGATCCAGAGCCGCTTTTCCCCAACCAGTGAATACCACCAGAAGAACTCTTCGTAAACGAGCTCATAACCTAGCCCAGATTGTTCTTACCCCTGTCGAACTACTTGAAGAAGCTGCTCAATTGGACCTTTCCCTTGACGAATACATGGAAGCGGAAGAAGATTTGGAAGATCAAGCGGACCCAGAAGTCCAAAACCAACAAAACGACCATATTCAAGACCGCATCCTTGAGTTACAACAACTCCACAAAGAATTTCGTGACCATCTCCAACAAATAGGTAATCACTTCATCCCTCCAGTTAACCTTGCCCAGCTTGAACACCAAGCTGCACATAATACACTTTCGCAACTAGTTCCCTTAAACCAACCTCCGCATCCTCTTCAACTTAACCATCCCCTACCCTCAGCTGATCCAAACCAACCAGCCTACCTAAACCTTGTCAAATGTCAAATGTTTAAGGTCAAATTTTATCACTCACTTACCCTTACTGTACTTGTTTGCATCTAATTTTTAAGTTTCACCAGCAAATCGTCGAATTTCCGACATGTCGAAATTCATCAGCTAATGTGCGCCTCGTCTAAAATGAAAAAGGAAATATCTCATCCAAGATCATCGGAATGGGCAAACAAACACCATCGTCATTGGTGGCAGGTTTTAAATCAGCAGCCCTGCAAATATACATGTTTTCAACTATGCCCGCAAAACATTAGCATCGAATGCACTTGCGAGTTTCTGCTCGACAATCCTAAAATGCTGGGAATATTAGCAGTCGATTGCGAAGGATACAACAGGATTAGCGCTATGCCAGGTATGCAGGTATCATGGGTCGGTTCTGAATAAAATCATTTCATACTCTGTTGGTAACTCAAACCACACCATCATAGGAAACTCACTGAGGTAATGTAGGCCACAATAACTGGTTACAGTAATTTACAGCCGCATAGCTGTTAGACATAGGCTTCTCTCAGAGAAGTGCTGTGACAGACTTTTGATAGCGAGACGAGTTACAAATTTTGGTGATGGAAGGTAAGCTGTGTGTATCACATCCTGCATGATTAAAAATCTGAATACACAATGCAAATTATAACTTTAGAATACTATATTTTTATGCCGACGCTATGTGCTAAATAACTATAGTCCATTCACAAATTTTAAAGTCAAAAAGTTTACAGTAAGAATGATGTTCACGTACAGCGTAAAACACAAATTTTAATCACATACCCTTTACAGAATGGTCCACCTTACGTTTTACGCATCACTAGCAGACAAAGTGGACAATATTGAAAAGTGTAAGTTGTTGAAAATTGGATTATCAGCCATGCAAAGAAATCAGTCTTACTGTAAACTTTTTGAGTAATAGTGAATGGACGATATAGACTTCCTTAAAAATAGCAAACGAAACATCAAATATGCAATTTTACATTATCTGTTTCTATACAAGCGAATGTGTAGTGCAAGCACAGCATGCTGTTTTTAAAATATCCTGTTAAAACAGAAAAGTCGAAAATTGGAATTGTTGGTAATGCCAAACGCAAATTACTTCGCTGAAATGAAATTTCTGTACAGCAGGAAGGAAGGCCAACTCGCACAGTCAAATCGATGGCCGAACAAAATATGAAAAAACACGCTGAAGAAGTGAACCTGTTGAAGATTGTGAACCGAATTTTCTGTTGAGTTCGTTGACTAATGCCAACGAAGTGAATATCTTCTTCATTTGAGATTTCAAAATATGAGAAAACTCATTGAAACATACCATATTCTCTCATGAATAAGACCGGATCTAATTCATTTTCAATGTCTCTAAAAAGGGGTCTTATTTATGAGAGGGTCTTATTTTCAAGAGAGCTATTTAAAAAACAGTCATCAATTGAAGACTTTAGGGCAAATAATAAAACACATATTAAATGATCTCGAATGCATTCTCTTTTTCAGAACCAACTCTTTGTTTTTTTGCTTTTCCTTTCTTTCGAAGTTAAAAATGTGTCCTTTTAAAAACGAGAACTTTTAGGTACGATACAAAGACGAGGATGCATGTTATTTTGCGAAAAAATTGAATTCACCTTGTTCCCTCATGAATAAGACCCCTCTTGAAATAAAGAATTAAGACCGGGTTTTATTCACAAGAGGGTCTCATTTAATAATTTCCAGCGTTTTAGAGGGTCTTATTCTCAAGAGAGATCTTATTTTTAAGAGAATACAGTAACTACACTAATAGCATGACTCATAACTTTTATAAATTTTATAATGTTCAAATGAGTCATGCAACTTATCAGCGGAATATTAATATGCTATATCCTTTCAAATGACATGAATTTTACTTTTGCACCCATTTGTCACAGGACTCCTCTGAGAGAAGCCTGTGACTAACAGCTATGTGGCTGTAAAGTACCTTAACCAGCTATAGTGACCTACAGTACCTCAGTGAGTCTCCTATGATGGTGAGATCGTGGTGCAGTTTGAGTTGTGAACAGAGTACGATATGATTTTGTTCAGAACCGACACAACTGATCCAAATGAGCGAACACCAGTGAGCAGAGTGCTACCAAATGTACACCCCATTAGGCTAACATTTCCCTTCTCTTTTATAGGCGAAAAGTATGTCAGCGAGTGGGAAAATGGCTTTTGAGAAAGATTGAGATTAGAAATGATATATGAAATTATGTTTTGAAAAGTGAAATTTGTTTAAGAAGGAATAATAATGAATTTGGAAATGACTCGCGTCACAAATCAATATCTGAATACGGATTATAATTTTTAACTTGATGATTGCTGTTTTTTTTTATTCCAACCTAATGTAAACGAACTTTAATTTGCACAATTTTTTAATTTTTGTAGGCATATACTGAATGGAAAGTAAAATGCACAAACACGAATAAGAACTTGGTATGTGAATATTATTTCGGAAAATCATATTGCGCAAATTTTTCTTACACTGTAGGCATAAAAATTCGTGAAATTCGAAAAAAAGCTAAAAATTTACCTCGACAATTCCGATTTCCCGTCGACATAATGTCAGAATCGGTCGAAAAATGGACGAAAGACGACGTCGCCCGTTGGCTGACGAAAATCGGCTTGCCGGATATCGCCGATTTGTTCGTGTTGCGCAAGATCGACGGCGAAATTTTGTTGTCGAGGATGCCAACAAGGATGCCAACAAGGCGCATCAACAAGGATGACGCCGGCGACGCCGCCGCCGGCGCAGTGCCCGAATTGGGCACTGTATCACGTTTTATCAACACGTTGGCGCACTGGCGGCTGTGCAACGTACTAGGTGCAAGCAGGTGTAAGTATAGAGTGAAATTAATTAACTACAGTTGAGTTATTTTGCATGCACGTATTAAAAAAATCTTGCTTAACTTTGCAAAAATGATTTCTATGCTAATTTATGCATCGAAATTCATGTAATCTAATTGTCTGTAAATTTCTTATAATAAAAGTCGACATCAATATGACTTTGCCTATATCTTGGTAGCTAGCAGACAAACACGCTCGAGAAAATTAGTAAGATTCAATTAATGATTGTAGTTACTTTGTTAGACGAAATTGAGCAGGTTTAAGACAAACGTTTGCCCTTTCGGATTTCCTATCAAAATTATTGGCTTTATTATAATTAACATGTTTCATTTTGCATTTCAGCACAGGATGGATTCTTTGGCTTCAAACTTATTCCTTGCCTTTGTTTTGGCGCTATTCGTTGTTCATGCAATCTCAATGCAACGAATAAGAATTTGGTATGTGAATATTATTTCGGAAAATCATATTGCTCAACTTTTTCTTACTGTAGGCATAAAAATTCGTGAAATTCGAAAAAAAGCTAAAAATTTACCTCGACAATTCCGATTTCCCGTCAACATAATGTCAGAATCGGTCGAAAAATGGACGAAAGACGACGTCGCCCGTTGTTCAGCTCCGTGGCTCTGGATTGGTGATCAAACCGGGATGATTATGTTGTCGCCATCCACTAGCCACGAAAGACCAGCTGTCAAGTGTGACGAAGGAATAAAAGATGAAAGAGAAATGCGAAGTCGTGCAATTTCGGAATGGGTCTGAGCCAATTCACCATCGCACATCAACATCAAGTGATGCGAACACGAGCAGAGATCGACCTAGCTACAAATCGGCTCACCGTAACAATTGGTGAAATAACGCACTATCGACAGACGCCCGACAAATTCTAGACAGGAAGCGGACCATCAAAGTCAAAGTCGAGGAATGTTTATCATTTTTTTAACCAGCTGGCTCACCTGTGCAATTTCACACAGTGGACCAATGTGTTAGGTGCCTTGGCTATTTTAGTTGTGATTGCTGTAGTTGTTTTTATCTGTACATTTTTTTGGACTAATTTTACTGGGGTGGTGTGCGTTGTCCTTGCTGTTGGCATTACATCAGTGCAGTTTCATCCAATTGAAAAATGCACTAGGTGGGTTGGTCGTTTTCACTGTAATTTTTTTAATTGTGTTTTTAACGTTTTCACTGTAATTTTCACCATTTTCACTGTAATTTTTTTTAAGTGTTTTTAACTATGTTTTACTCGGACGTACTGACCAGTCCGGTCTGCGCTGTCATCGGCGTCGGCGCTGCTCTCGCTTTTGGGGGAGCGTGCCTGTTTGGCCAATTTTATTTGAAACGCTAATAAAATCCGATGCACCATAATATCCAAATACTTGTTTTATAGGAAGCAAGTTGAAAGATGAATGAAAAACATAAAGTGATAAAAATCCAATGATGAAAAGCTTTAATGAATTGTGACAATGTGTATTGTGCTATTTTTCTTATCTGAAAATAAAAAATTTTTCATATCCAAAAAATGTACACTAAATTAGCTTATAGTTGAAGTTGAACTATAGTTGAAGATAGTGGATGCATATCGTCGGTCTGCTGCAAAAGGGGCGTATCTGTCTTTTTCATGTTTTTGAGATAGAAGGGTTTAAAGTTTTCATTTTGCATACAAGTTATATGCATTGTGCTTTTTGCAAAAGCTGTCAAAAAATTGGAGCTACAGATACGCCCTTTTTGTAGATCGATAGAGCTCGTCGAGCTCTACCTGCTGGTATGCATATCTCCATATCGGAAAAAAGTGCAGATACGCCCCTTTTGCAGCAGACCGACGATATATGCTCGACGATCCTAAAATGCTGGGAATATTAGCAGTCCATTGCGAAGGATACAACAGGATTAGCACTATGCCAGGTACACAGGAATCATGAGCGTCATGGCCTGAACATCTTTGAGGCTGTTTTCCAATTGACCATCTCAGGAAATCGACGAAGCAAGGTACCTTCGTTTGTACCGTACAGATTGCTCATCGCGACAGAGAAGTCATCATCGTCGACTTGTTCGAGGAGCCATTTAACACTACAAATATTGGAACCCTGATAACTGAAAAATTTATCTGTATTTTGAACTTTATATTGAAAGATTGTGGTGATTAAATCAAATTCGAAGTTTCGCCTAACAAAATGCAAAAGTTAATTATTTTATGAATTTAACTAGTACATTTCACACATTAACGAAAATGAATTTGATTTCTGTGAAAAAACTCAAAACACACATTACATGTTAGCGGTGCACAGGATTCCCGGTATTACCACGGGAACGGGTGGGAATGGTAGCCAAAAGTCGATGGATTTGACAGGAACGGGACGGGATGGTAGTAAGGTTCAGATGGTACGGTACAGGATGGTAATTGATCTGGAAAGGGAGCAATGGAATGGAACAGGATAGTCATTAATCAGGAAATGGGAATATGAGGCTCCAGGGAAATGCACAAAAATGCATGCTAGTCCTCAGTCTGTCACAGTTTGCTTCTAGCATGCAGTACAGGAGCTAATCCATACACACTAGCACACACTCCATTCATCATGATACCCTACACAGTCAGACAGTAGAAACAGAACTCATTGTTGCGCAATTTATACACAATGCTTGCATTAGTTTCCTTGCGCGAATTCCATTATAAGGTTCATAGCAACTGTACAGTAGAGTCATTGAATCGTTGTTTTGTGTTCTTGAATTGAAAATTGATGATCTCACTATGGCTGGACTGGACAAAAAATCAGTTACTGATCGTATCAAAAAAGGCGATTGCAATTTGATCGTTCCCAGTGATCCAAAGTTCACTTCTGATGTTTGGAAATCGTTTTCGATGTTCGTGGATGAAAAGGGCAACTGTCTAAGTTTTGCTGCTTGCAATACATGCAAGGAGGTGTATCCATATTCTGCTGATTCGAGAATTTCTGGATTGAGGAATCACAAATGTTGTCGAACGAAAGGTGCTTCAGCTGGAACTCAACTGATGACCAAATTTTTCGAGAAGACAGCATCCCCAGATAAAGAGAAGTTTAAGAAGGCCTGCGTCACATTTGTAGCTACTGATATTCGTCCATACAATGTTGTAGCTGGTCCAGGATTTGCTCAGCTAATTCAGTCAGCTATCAATATTGGTGTCAGTAAAGGCAAAATCGATGCATCTACTCTGGTTCCTCATCGCTGTGCTGTAGCCCGATGTACCAAAGAACTGGCAACTGAAGCTAGAGAAAAGCTAGCCAATCTATTGAATGAGAACGAGTTTTTGAACATTGGAGCAAACACAGCCAATATGTAGACTGATGATTACAGAAAATTGTCATACATGAAAGATATCCACAGTTTGCTTGGCAAATCTTCGGGCGGCAAACTCATTCATTTTCCCGATGAGCAAGTGGCTAAAGTAAAATAGTTTTTACTTAATGCTCAGGTGCGAGACGCTCGATGCTCAGGTTTATTTTCCATTTTGGTGGATCGCTGAAAAATGTCAGAGCGCATATCGTACGGAAAGCGATACCGTTTGACACGATTTTCGGTCGAGTAACGCGCAAGCTTATTAAAAATTGCGTCGAAAAATGAATCACACGAATTTTTTTTCGTTTCTTCATTACAGTTAAATCTTTTGGTTTTTTTTCTTCTCGCCTGCGTTTTTTTTGTAACACTTCTTCGTTTCAATTATTTGACCGATGATTAGCAAATGGAGTCGATTGATTAAAGTGCTTAAAATTTTTTTTAAACTGAAGGTATTTATTTTGTTTTTGAATTTTGACACAAAATCTTGTTGTTTTTTTGCCTTCTTTGTTTTCCTTTGTGTTTGCTTTGCATAATTTTTTCTCATTGTTAATTCCGGTTAACTAATTAATAATTAATAATTAATTAATTTTAATTATTTCTAATTTTAAAATGGAATAAAATTAACAAAAAAATTAGTGCTTTGGATTCGCAAACCGTACAAGGATTACAACTTTTCCACACTATTTAACAGTGCTAAAATAACGGAAGGAAAGTACACAGTGATAGACAGTGAAGCTAATTTATGCTTGTTTTGTACATGGCAAATCAGCCAGTGACAAAATCAGGATCGAATACACGAGCAGTTGCAACGAAATAAGACGAGCGTTTTTTGATACAAGTAAGTCGAAAGTTAAAGTCTCGCAATCAAAGTTGCAAAAAAAGTTCCAAATTACATTCTGAGCATAATCTTTACAAGTTTAGGAGCTCGTTGTGAGGAGACTTACAAATGCTTTTTGTTGTTGCATGTTGGACACAGCTAATCAACTTCACAACTGCGGGTGGTTTTGCCTTACTCAATCTATATGTTTTCTCGACAAATCATGAATCTGGATATAACTTCAGTTATCGTTCTTGTCTCTTTGCTTATAATGTGGGTTTGAAAATCGCTGTCTGTTTCTTCTGTAATACTCGCCTGTCCCTTAGAATATCCTTACGTTGACAAAGATGACAAATGCAAAAGTACAATATCATAAGACAAATATATGTGCAACATACAAATCACGGAAACTGAAGAAAGTTTGACGAAAATCATTTGTTTTCCAGTATTTGAATGAGGAACATTGCTTTTAAATTTCATTCAGTGCAAGACATCCACGTTTTTCGTCAATTGCAAGAGCCCTGCTCATGAGCAAGCTTTGCTTTTCACTATTGCCTAATTTGGCATAAACCGCCGATAAATTTCTCAAAGTGGGAGCAAGCATGTAGTTGTCTGGTCCAAAATGTTGTTGTAAGATTGGCAATGCCTTTTCCATTAGGTTTTTAGCTTTTTCGAGATCGCCTAATTTGTAATGAACATTGCCTAACTTTACCAATGTGATCGCAACTTGAAAGTGATCAGGTCCATAGTGCTTCTCTTCTATTATCAGTGCTCTTTCCAATAAAGTT
>JAQGBA010000444.1:0-34764 GCA_034698125.1 Prionchulus punctatus | reverse complement strand
TAATGAAACAAATAGTCACTGCAATCATCAACAGCTTGAGCAACATTTTTGCTTTTGCAATAGACGTTGGGGTGAAAATGTTAACTTGAGAAATGAGAAATTTTCACTGTGCAACAATACTTTCTTGATAACACTATTTGTTCGGTTTCTCAATTGGGTGTGGCATAAATCAAAAAGTGGAACAATACATTGTAATCCTTATTAATATTTCAGCCTGAAAAAGTTATATAAAGGTTACGCGCTAAATTATGAGCGATCGCGCGTCAATTAAATGTTTTGCTTGCAAATATGTCACACATACAAATTTTGAATGTAACGGATAGCTTCAATAAAGAGTATGGATAACGTGACTATGTAAATGCAGCTTTTGTATATATGAGATAAGGAATGACTGTTGTTTAATTTAGTTAGCTTTTATACTTCGTCCTAAATAATCAATTACCAAATCAAATCAAACCAATTTGCGTGATGAGTGGTTCAAGGATATGGTTAGCCTATAGTTTACCCTATAGTTCATTTATGTTAGTCTGCGCACTCTGTATAAAGGTTCGAAGCAGATTGAAATCTGTTTGTATATACATATTATACCACTGTCCTTCAACAACAACAACTGTCAACAGGAGTTGTTTTAATGTGTATCATGTTTGTGTTCCTCCCCTGAATTAAAACTACCCAAGCTTTTGTTAGTCCTTTCACGGATTGACAGGGGATATAATGGGGAACATTGCAAATATGCAAAATTCAATCATAAACATAATAAAAATGAAGCATGGGTGGCCATCGGTGGAAATGAAGGTGGTACAAAAATAAAATTGTGCTCACTTTTGCTAATGTCGCCAAGACCAATAGCAAGTTTAATGTGCATTTAATTGGCACGTATCAAGGATTCTGCCAAAAACCTGCGAATAATAATGGAAAAGCAACTCAAATCGCTGAATCTTCCATTTCCAGCAGTGAATGGTGGTGACGAACTGCGACCAGTTAAAATCTTCTTAACGGGTGATCTCATGTCCTTGTCTCATTTCATGGGGGCATCTTGGTCCGAAAGCCAGGTAACCATGCATACTATGTTTTGCCCCCAATAAAGTCCTTGGAAAAAAGAACGAACATATGGCGGTCGAATGGTTCATGATGGTCGCAGGAACGTACTTTCGCTGAAATTAACAAAGAGCATTCGCTTAATTCACTGCCAATTATTGCTCTGAATTGCGATTCCATCTGCATGCCAATTTTGCACATAATGCTCGGAGTTGTAACTGACATGTGCAGATGTATGGAAATAGTCAGCAAAGTTATTGACTTGGAAGGCTTACAAATAAGGGTTGATACTTTTCAACATTCTGAACAAGTCTCGCATTTCAAAACTATTTTGTCCGAAGATAAGATGACGGGGCGTGCACGTCCAGCTCAATAGTTAGCAATCATTGCTATGCTTTACTTCGAAAAGATGAACAACTTGATGCTCCCGCCATTTTGACTTCATCGGTCTGCAGCAAAAGGGGCGTATCTGCACTTTTTTCTAATATGGAGATACACATACCAGCAGGTAGAGCTCGATGAGCTCTATCGTTCTGCAAAAAGGGCGTATCTGTAGCTCCAATATTGATTTTTTGACAGCTTTTGCAAAAAGCACAATGCATTATAACCTGTATGCAAAACGGGCGCATCTGACAGTTAAGCCCTTTTGGCATAAACAAAAAAATTTGATTATCCTGTTTATAATTTTATGCAAAAAAGGTGTATCTGGCGAGTCATTGCAAATACACATCGATTTTGTGCTCTATGCTTCTCATATTTTTAATTTTTTTGATGAATTTGCAGTTTTATTTTGAATAAAAATCAAAAAATTGACTCAAATATACCTCGAACTTATTGTTAGTCAAAATGTCTTGTGCTTTATCAGCTTCAACACTTCAAGGATTAATGCAAGATTTACCTTCGAGCGAATCCAGTGATTCCCACGATTCGGACAATGACAAAAGTTATGAATTTAATTTGGATGACACGAGTGATCACGATTCAAATTCGGGTCAAGAGGAACCGTTAGAAAATTTGGGTCAAGAGGAACCATTGGAAGTCGATGGAAATGGTACTCCAAATGAAGAACAATCGTCTTCAACAACGCCTAAACGTGTTCATCGTCGTGTCTTTATACTTATTTAAAACGTCTTTCGATCGCCAAAACCGAAATTAGCATGTTCTGCGATTGTTGTGAGGACAAAACCGAAATCAATTTGTGGCCATGGCTATGCTTCAAGCGGTGAGATCTTTGCATCTTAATGTTATCGAAATAAAATTTTTGGAAAATGGACATACGCATATGGAATGCGATTCGATGCATTCTTGTATTGAAAAAGCGAAAAAATATAAGAACGTCTTACAGTCCGTTGGACTGGTTACCAATAATCGCTGGTGCACGTCATACGAATCCTTTTCATATCATGCAAATGAAAGGCAACGATATTATCGATTGGCAATCGGCGGCATCGGATGTGATGCCATTGCATCATTTGGAAGTTATGTGGACGAAAACTAAAATATTAAAATTCGAAAAACGCTTTCCGAATCAAATTTCGTTTAAATACGATTATGACGATCAAGAATTTATGGTTCTAAAAGTATCATCGCATATGATTACGACGCACCAAGCTTATCACTCGTCCTTGTCCATTTCGAAACCCAAGAAAAAAGATTTGATGGATGTTTGCAAAAATGGAGTGATTCCAGATAAGCCAGTTTTATGAATAGAGTATACCTAAAGAAAGCTGTGAGTTTCCATTTTCTTATAGATCAATACAAACAATTTTACGAGAATTTGCCAACTTCAAATGAAGCGCTGGATGTTTTGGATGAAAGTGACGTTGATGACATTAGTGAACCTGAATATTAGGGTATAACCGTTTGTAGTTGGTCATCGTGAAGGATGTTTTTCTCTGTTTCCATGTCATTAAAAACTAAAATGGCTTTTTAGAAAAAGTTTTCTTTCAATTAATTTTTTCGGGCGTTTAAATTGAAACTTAATTTAAAATTAATGCAGATACAACATATTTGCATAAAGATGCAAAATGAGAATGCTTAGGACACAAAAAAGTTTTTAAGCAAAAAAGGCGTATCTGACAGTTGAGCCCTTTTTGCCTAACATAGTGCTGTAACTTCAAACCCTTCTACCTCAAAAAACATGAAAAAGACAGATACGCCCCTTTCGCTGCAGACCGACGACTTCTGTCATCAGCAAAAAGCCTCACTTGGCAGAATCAAACTACAACCTAATGAACCTAATGAGATACAGGGAAATTAGTTTGTTTGCTGGTGCTGCGAGATTCTGCTCAAAGAGGATATAGAACAGCTCGCCATGTCAAAGTTTGCACTATGACCGTCAAACTTCACAGTTTGATACACCAAGTGCAAGCTTTACAGCCAAATATGGAATGATCGACCTTTTCGGCGAACAAGGTTTAGAGCATTCGCACGCTTTCATAATACGGTAAAGTAATAATACAAGTAAACTGTGAAGTTTAATATATTTCTGTCAGGATTTATCATTGTTTTACTCCATAATCAGAACATAAATTTTACAAAGGACATTTTCGGGCCAATCGCTTCGGGAATGCTTCAATGGTTTCTCGACTGTTGAAAATAATCGAAAATTTAACTTCTCAGCTATTTTCCAGCTTGCAACGTTGCTAGCTTGACAATTGATCGTAAATACATTAACCTTGGTTTCTTGTTGAACATAGCTGATTAGTTTTTTCACCGCTTCTGTGGTATATCCTTTACCGGTGTAGTCTTTGTGCAACCAGTAACCAACGTCGTAAGGTGTGACATCATTGAAAAGTTCCAATGGAGAATTCTTATCGATGGAGCACATGCCGATAGCCTTATCAGTATCTTTTAAAACGATGACCATATAAAATTCTTTATGTTCTTCGAAACTATTGTATGTATATGCGAAAAAGTCGTTGGTTTCTTTCACTGTTGGACGAATTTTGGCAAATGGCATCCATGGATGTAGTGTGTCGAAAGAATCCATAATTAATTCATTGACTTCTTGGCTCAATCTCGGCTGAGCCAAGTATAATTTTAACCGATCTGTTTCGATGTAAAAATTTTCCATTTGTCCATTCAACAACAGAAAAGTTTTAGCTTTGAAGTTTGACAACAGCCAGTTCGAACTGAATCGTAACTAGTGCAAACATGTGACGCAATTGAAACAAGTTTTGAAAGTAGTAAATAAATTTTACAGCCATTTTTATCTGAATGATTATCTTGAATACGTCGTAGAGATATAAAAAGGTTGAAATTCAACCGCTAAAAGATCAGCTGTGGCTTGTTGAAAGTGTTACTTGCTTGCAGCATATCAGTCGCTTGCGTTCATAGATTTTTTACCTGGTCTGCAATGCACAAAACAACACTCTAGTTCTCCTAATAGTAATTTGATAAACACAATCACACTTTGAAACTACGAAACAGAATATCGATGGTCGTGTTGTTGCCGCTCGAAATCAGTGACCATAAGCTTGCAAAGCTTGCGACACCGAATCTTTGCAATCAGGAAGGAAGTAATCCATCGCATTTCCAACTGTTTTCAGGTATTCTAACAGTGAAATTAACAAATTAGTTTGTGCATGTCGTTGCCATTGGTCTTATGTGTGAAATCAACTTCAGCCGTCAACCACCCACTGTTAGCTATTGAATCTACGGAGGGTGAATATTTTTCTGAGTACCAAGCAGCTAATGAACCTTAAATGCACATTTCTCGGTTAAAAATGTGCAAACTATTAAAGGATGACAAAATTACTAGCATAGGCGAAGACAATAACTTTGTGGATTACATCGCTTTAATAAAGTCGTCTAAATCTGCCAAGGTTTGCTGACTGAATAAATAGTGCAGGCTAGCATCAGAGACATCACTAAACAAGAAAAAGCTATTTATATTTGATTTGGCAACGTATTGCTGTTGCTGTTGTGCACCCAAGAGGACGACTTTGTCTGAAGAAGGAGGAGGAGATACGAGCTCCTAAATAACGGTATAAAAAAAGTTAGCAGTTCTATAGACTTTGATTTACGATGCCAATCACATATCCAATTGTATCGCTGGAGTTACCGGCTGTTTAATAAATAGCTAAGTTGTGCCAAGGGTCGAGAGAACCATTTGGAAGATAAACATTTTTCTCCTGTCTGTTAACACTGCTGTGTTAACTGTTCGACTTGTTTACGTTCATACTAAGTGGAACTTGCGAATATGACGAACCAAAAACTTTTGTACAATCCACATCAATTATGAAGCTAAAATGGCAAATATTAGTAGCTGGACAGTTGAAAAATTAGCATGTCCAACTTGACAGGCAATGCGGATTCGAATGGTTGGTTGGTACTGTCCATTGACTGATAGTACGCAAATTCGTTGCAGGTTGTCCAAGTCGATTGACGAGCTATTAAATTATAACCATTGATCTCATTGAACTGCACCTTTGTAATTTAGTACTTACTTCCTGATTGAACCCACTGATCGTCTCAATATATTGTTCGCACGCGTAATCGTGCGTTGTACAGGGGGACTTGATCTTCATACATTTGCACGTTGCTGATAAACGTTGTATATATTGGCTCGTCGTACGACTTGTTAGTCATAATGTATATACAAGCACATGGCATAAACTGAAGAATCAGCCTAATGATAAATAGAGAGGTGCAAAATCCATCAGACAGTTTTAAACAAAAACTAAGAAAGGTGGTCGGGTGGCCTGATGGTTCAAGGCGTCGTTCTTTTTCTGTTCACATTATAGTGGCCTGGGTCAATTCTTCCTATTGGAGTTATTTCAACTTCGGTTCGATCTCCACCGCTCTATCCTGGACAAAGTCCCAGTGCAGGAAAGTGGTATTATATTTAGCGGCACCCATCAGTTGAAAAGTTCACCACCGGAGGGACGAGGATCGGACCATGTTGGTCTGGAGGAAAAAAAGCTGGAATCATAGTAGTCGGCACTGGGTGTAAACAGTCCGAGCTGTACCAGTGGATAGACACCACTTAGTTCGAACAGCCTGCTTAGCTGACTATAGTCACAATGTTCTCCCAAAAATTAAAAAAACAACAAACTAAGATACGTCGGGTGCAGCGTATTGAACAACCGGCCCATGGATTAATCAGCGTTTCGAAGAATGCACTAACGTCGTATGAGTCGCTTGCATTTACAGACTTTTAGCAAGGTTTGCAAACACGAGCTCTGTAGTTCTTCTAATTGTAATATAATAAACGCTATGGCAGTTTAAAATTACTTACAAAGACGGTCAATGACAAGGTGACTTGGTGTTGCCAAGTTGTAACCAGTGATTGCACACTTGTAAAAGCATCTGAAATAGCTTGTTCAACCAGGCAGGAAGTAATCCAGCCCATCTCCAACTGTTTCAAGGTATTCCAATAAAAAAATTACGACACGATTTTAGTTTGGGTGTTTTCGCGAACGGGGCCATTTGTATTACGAATGAAATCAACTACGGCTGTCACTGAACCGCTACTAGCTATTGAGCCTAAGTCGGTTGAACACTTTTCTCTGAACCAAGCGGCTAATGCACCTAAAATGCTCATTTTTAGCCAAAATATGTAAAAATCGCAAAAAGATCTAATAAATTACCAGCGTAGGAGGCACCGAAGACAACGACTTTGTTGATCGAATGCAACGATTTCATCGTTGTAATGAAGTCGTTCAAATCGCTTGTTGACTTGTTAAGTACTACAGCCTAACATCGGAAGCAGCACTAAACAGCAAATATAGCAAGAGTTATTTGATTTGGGAAGATATTGTTGTTGTTATTTGTTCACTCTAGGGGATGACTTTGCCCGAAGAAGCGGTACTCTGTTGAAACATTAGCATTCCGTACAGTTTAGCAATTTTGTACCACTGTCCTGGAACAATGGAACTGTCAGGCTCAATTGCAAGCACGCCAATTTGTTTTACATAACACAAACCGTAAGTCATCCAGTTGATATCTGCTGGCGTTTCGCCACACCTTTTGTACCTGTCACTATGTTCTTGTTTCTGAAGAGTTGAAATGGTTCAGCTTTTGTGCGAAATTCCTAGTGGTCACTACTGAATTGGCGTAACCTCGCACCAAGTTGCTTTTCGGCGGGTGGTACGAATCCAGTGATCGGTCTGCTACGTATGAGTTTTATTGGTGGTGAGAATTCGCAATTTATAGAAACGAAAAATAACAAGAAAAATAACAACTTTAGCAATATTTCTTCTTCAACAGTTGCTCGCTGGAACCTTAGTTTGACTGTAGTTAAAGAATACTTAAGGAAGAAGTCATTGTGATTTAGCGATATAATATTGTTTGTTCAGTTGCTTATTGGCGCCATGCAAATCACAAGCTTGTCAACTGCAAATTATACTGCTAAAATTGTTTTTTTCAAACACGAGTTATGTGCCTCTGACGTTTACTATGGTCATTTGCATATCGCTTGCAAAAGTTGAAAACTTGATTGAACATCTGCCGAATACTGATGAGAATAAAATGGAAATTTCCACTTTTTCACGATTGAACAAAGGGAGTGAGAATCCCAGTCGTCATTGTAGTCGAAAAGCTCTTTGCCTGAGTGCACAAATGAAAGGTTTCCTGCTGTTGGTAGTGACTTTTACAGCCATTGCAGAAAACTCGGTAAAAAATATAAACTTTCGTATGATGAACTCGTTGCTAGCCACCATAATCTTATTTAAGGAGGCAAAGATCACATCGGCTCCGATTCCTGAGAATGCCAAAATACCTGGCCCACTACCTGGCAAAACTTACTACACTGCTAAAGTCGTCGATGGCGTGTACTATGTTCAGAAAGACAGTGCAGTTTCCATGTTCGTGGTTACGAGTAAAGGTGTCGTGGTAGTGGACGCTCCACCAGCAATCGGCTCCGATATGTTGCTGGCTATTAAAGAGGTTACCAGCAATCCGGTCACTCATCTGATCTATACTCACAGTCACTCGGACCATATCGGGAGTGCCACCTTGTACAATTCTGCACTGAAAGTTGCCCACGATGAAACAGCCAAGGTACTCATAGAACGGAGGGATCCGCAGCGGCCAGTTCCTCAGTTGACCTTCAGTAACAGTTCGATGACATTAGTAACTGGTAAGGCATTTGCTAGATGCACACCTTACACGCTATGGGTCTATCTAAATTCTGTTTAGGTGGTAAGTCACTACGACTGGATTACAACGGACCAATTCATTGTCCCGGCAATATATTCGTTTGGCTCGAAACGGAAAAAGTCCTATTCACTGCGGACATGATCTCACCTGGATCCGTGCCTTACACCCGCCTTGGGATTGCGGAAGACATCGTGGCTTACATGGGAGCTATGGAGAGAATCCTTTCCTATCCATTTTTGTACGTCTTCGGTGGTCACGCTAGAATTGGAAACCGAGCGGATGTTATGACACAGCGGGAATACCTCCAGGATGTTCAACTGAATGCGCTAGCGGCGTCGACTCTCGTCAAATACGAGGATATCGCAGCATTGGTTGAGGATCAGGAGAATGGCGATCTAATCGGCGTTATGTTCGGAAATGCTGTAGCAGCCAAATGTGCCGAGCTTACAAAGGCGAAATGGGCCACGAGACTAGGATACGTCGATGCGTATACGCAGAGCCATTGCGAAGTCATTGGCATGGCTCAACGTATCGACTACGGACCGACCAAAGTGATCAATGGAAAACCACGTGAATGGATATTTTAAATCTTCAAATCTGCTTTCTCTTTCGTTTTGGTGTCCGAAATAAAAGATTACCAGCAAAAACTATATTGTTCATAAAAAAAATCAGGCGGTCAATATCTTTTCCAATTGTACATCGTGTTCCTTCGTTAGCGCTCTTACGTAACTGCTGCCGAAATAAAATATACATTCCATATTCAGATATTGATTTTGAATCATGCTGGATAATATTCAGACAACGGTCTGCCTTGCAAACCTAAATGAATTTGAATCTAACTGCATTCAAGAAAATGAATATCTTAATTCAGATTATAAATTTTAATTTTAGGATTCCCTTACTTCCAGGTTTTATTGTTCCTGTCGGCCACTGTTCTATTATCAGCATAACGGATGGCATCTGCATACACCAGGTGTTGAAACAATGTTAAATCGCGCGTGTTTTATCAATATATAAGCTTAGAAGATATTTTATGACATACCAAACAATGCTTGTCTCCAAATAAAGTCTTGTTTTTAATTTGTCACTAATCCTTGCCATAAATTGCTAATGGTGTGTGGTTTATGGTGTTTGTGTTTGTGTTTGTGTATTTTTCAAAAAAACACTTTAATGTTTCCCTTGTAAAACTTGATCCAATTTTTAATCCTTCGGAACTTTTATGTTTTTATGATTATGATTTATTTTTTATGATATAGAACAAAAAAATGGCTGCTTATGTAGATGTATTTTAGTTCATCGTTACCCTAGTCAATCATTGGAAGACTTTGAACTAATTTGCAGTTGTATCGAATCACTATGTTTGCAATGCCATAAACCTTCCAGACGTACCAGACGATAGACTGACCGTTATTTAATGCTAGATTCATTCCATGTTGATTTTTTTAACTAATTAACAAATGTTTTTTGTTTCAGAATGTTTTTTTAGCACAGGAGGCACCGCTTGTCTCCAACTTTTGTTTTGTAATTGCGAAATTATCGATGAAGGGAAGCGCGACACACCTTTCGCATATCTTACCACAGCACTGTTCGCTTTGATATTTTCTTGGACGTCTGTGCCGACCCTGCTCGTGACTCCTTGTCCGACATCTTGACAAAATATGCTGGCATGATAAAATTAATAACTGTTCATCAATTGATGACTACTGGAACGTTTTTTCCTTCGAATTAAGCAACTGCTTCAAATTTTTCACTCTCAAATTCAAAATCGATCGTTCCAAAAAAATTAATTTTCCTAAGAAAATAATAAGCTACTTTGTAAAAAAAAACAAATTTTGGCGAAGGTATAAACGCGTCACTACTTTGATCAATAAACAAAAATATCTCCAAACAGCCAAAGAATGCAAAAGAGCTATTAATAAATTTTGTATTGATACCAAACTTGCTAGTCAAAATTCAGGTAATGTTGCTACTTTTTACAAATACGTCAAAAAACAAATGGGCCAATTCATTTCATCTCCTTTATTAGTTGCCCACAATGGCAACAAAATTTTCGATCCTACAACAAAGGCTAACACCTTTAACAACTTTTTTCATCCGTTTTCATAAAAGATGACAACTCTCTTCGACAAATGTTTATTGATCAACATATTTCTCATATATCTTCTATAAAATTTCCTCACAATACAGTCCTGCAAAAACTAAAAAAGGTAAAAAATACAATCGCTCACAGCTCGGACAGTATAAAAAATCTTATTTTCCAAAAGTTTGCTGCACAACTTGCTGACCCACTCTCGTCAATTGTTGGGGTATCATTCAGGCGAAGAGCCATTCCTAAGGAGTGGAAAATTGCAGTTTGAATGTATGAGTTTTGACTCCATAGTTTATTCATGAAACACTTTACACAAGACTGTATGCTAAATGATGTCACTTTTGTCAAACCCACCCCCTCCCCTCCCCCCATGTCATGGTCATTTTTTCCAAACTAGCCCCTCCCCGCCTCCTTACATGATGTCATTTGTACACGGCCCCTTACAGGCGGAATACAAAATGTCTGCCTGTATAACTATGTTTTCTCGGATGAGTTCGAAGTGTGCATCGGAGTTCTGTAGGGCTCTGTTCTCGACCCTCTTTTGTTTACTATTTTTATCAATGATGTTGATAAATGATTTTGCCTCCAGGCAAAATTAAAATCTACGCAGACGATACAAAAATTTATTTTTCTTCTGCTGAAACATTAAATTTTTCAATTCTAAATCAGTCACTATCCAATATCGTCGTCTAGGCGGATAATAATCAATTACGTATTGCACTTTCTAAGTGCAATATTCTCCAAATTTATGTCGAGGGTGGAATCGTTTTCTACTCTTTCAATAGTATTTCAATACCAATGGTAGAACATTGTAGAGATCTCGGCATAGAATAGGATTGCAAATTAAAATTCGATTTACACGTCCTAAAAATATTTGCAACCGCTATGTAAAGGTCTCACATAATTTTCAAATGTTTCCGTTCAAAATCAAATTGGTTTCTACGTCTTGCATACAAAGTATACATCAAGTCGGTGTTAGAAACAGCTAGTCATGTATGGTTACCTCTTTCTTAAAACTTAATTGATAAAATCGAAGGTGTTCAAGCGATCACGAGCAGGCTGTCGGTGGTCTGAGCTATGATCAGCGATTGGTGTATTTTGGTCTCGAAAGACTCGAGGTGCGTCGCATTCACTTTGATCTTATTTCTTGCTAAAAATTGTTTCATAACTTGCTATTTTATACTATGGATGATTTAAAGCACATGCTCCACCTATATCCCGTAGATCCAATGGTAATAAGCTTTACCTTGTTAGTTGCAAAAAGTTTTGTCTTAAATTCTCCTATTACGGCGTTATTGTTGTTTTTTGGAACGTCTTAGGGGAATAATAATAATCTTTACCAAATGTTTCACGTTTTAAAAAATGCTTCACGTTTTATCAAAGGACAACGCTTTTGAGCTTTGTCAGCTCTAGTCGTTCTTGTGTTAAGCACCTTAATATTCGTTTATTATTCGTCTTTTTAACCATTTGTGGCACTATTTTTTTTATTAATTTTTGGGCCCCCACTGATCTTTTCCAGCGGGTATTTTGCCTATAGCAGGCTTAGATACGTGGGGGGGGGCACTTTTTACTTTTATTCCTTTTGGACAGCAACACGTTTTACATTGTACTTCAACCAGCTCCAAACGTATTCAACCATGTAGCATGGAGAAGCAGACCTGTTCCAAAAAATGTCAATTAATTATTACGCGTTTCAAATAGAACAGGTTGTTAACGGACGATGAGTGCTGCTTTTTTAAAATAGCGTTTGTCAATAGATGCATTTAATTGTCACTCGATGTCATCGTCTGATTTCATTTAACAAGCCCTGAGTGAGGAATGAGTCCAGAGTGAGGATACAGTTGTATGCTGTTTAATGTGTCCCAGATTTTTGTCACACCTGTCTTAATACTTATGGCCCTGAAGTAAAGACCTATGTTAAAAACTTATTTTGTGTGTCGTGTCTGGTGGCACAACTATTTATCTAATGCAACCTGCAAGCGGCATGAGCAAACGCTTAATTTGCAAGCTCTTTGATAGAATGTTTTAAATTTGTTGAAACAACTGACAGTTTGCTATTTGATCATAATTTAAATTGCAAAATAACATTTGACGTGCCGGAAACTTTTCAGAATATAAACATGGGAATTTTCGGTTGGTTCACTTGTAATTTAATTCGGATAGTAAGCCCTCCATTATCTGGAACCATGAAGACTCGCCTAGCGATATTATTGGTTTTAGTAGCCGCCGTTTGGGCAACACCGCTCAACGTTAGGAAAACTGTAAGATTTGTTAAGTTGGCGATTGTTATATAGCGTTTAAAAGCTTGTCCTCTGTTCAGCGAGCAACGAAGATAAAGTCGTTGCCGATTCCTGATAACGCCAAAATCAAAGATCCCCTGCCGGGGAAAACCTACTATAGCGCCCCCGTCGTTAACGACGTTTATTACGTTCAGAAGGACGGGGCCATGTCCTTGTTCATTGTTCACAGCGGCGGCGTGATTGTCGTCGATGCACCGGGGGACATCGGTCCGGATATGGATTCGGCTATCAGAGATGTTACAACAAAAAAAGTGACTCACCTCATCTACACTCATAGTCACGGCGATCATATCGGCAACGCCAATGCGACGCTGTTCAAAAATGCCGAGATCATCGCTCACGAAGAAACGACTAAAGTGTTGAAGGAAAGGATGGATCCGAGGCGGCCAGTGCCCCGGACGTCTTTCAGTGGATGCTCGCGGACGTTTTATATCGGTAAATTAAAATCAGTAGTCGGTCGCATCGACTGTTGGATGACTGCAGACTACTTATCTACAACGCTTACGATATTTGTTTAGGCGGCAAGAAAATTGTACTCGAATACCACGGTCCAATCCACACGCCAGGCAATACATTCGTTTGGCTTCCGAACGAAAAGATCCTTTACACGGCTGATATGGTTAGCCCGGGATCAGCCCCGTACACTCGTCTGGGCATTGCGGAGGATATCGTCGCCTACATGGAAGCCGCTAACGAAATCCTCAATTACCCGTTCACATACTTCTTCGGTGGCCACGCGAGGATCGGTGGCAAGAAGGACGTCTGCAATCAAGTAGCGTATCTGCAGGATGTTCAGAAGAACGCGCTAACCGCGGCGGCATCCATTGATTATATGACGGTGGCCAGCACAGTAGAAGATCAATCCAACGGCGATCTCATTGGATATCTGTATGGAGATGCTGTAGCTCAGAAATGCGCTGACCTGACAGCCGCTCAATGGGGCGCCACGTTGGGGTATGTGGATGTGTACGCCAAGAGTCACTGCGACGTCATCGGCATGGCGCAGCGTATCGACTTCGGCACCAACAAAGTGATCGGTAGTGTGGGAACCAAGTGCAACGACTGCATGAATAAACCTCATTGCTGATTATCTCAATAAAAAAGTTTCTGTGTAAAATTCCGAATTGTGTCGCTCGATCTATAAGCTACTGAAATACATAGAATGCACTCAAGATACAATTCCAAGGCGAATGTGAAAGCTTGATAACATTATAGTCAATTAATTTGTTTATAAAAATCATTCAGCAGGTCAATTGCCATATTTCGGCACCATTCTTAACACTAATACTGTCGTTTGATATAACAACAAAATGTACAACTTGTTTCGATTCAGTTGTCATTTGACCAAAGCCAACCAATGCTAAATCGTTTAAGGGGCCTATACAAATGACATCAGGCAAAATTATTCAACACCTCCCCCTCCCCTATGTTACTGCAAGTCACGTTTGCCATTTATTTTATAACTTATACAGGGTGGCCCAAAAAAAACCGGAACCTTATTTGATTTGATGTTGCTCAAAAAGTAACAGATATCTTTACAAGGTTGCGCTTTGTTGAACCGGGAGTGAAAGTGAATGCAGCTTATTATTCCGATGTGTTGCTGCGCTTTCGGGCTTTCGCCAGACTGCCTGAGGCTTTACCCAGATGGTGATTTTATCCTTCAGCAGGATTCAGCGCCGTCTCATACTGCTCGTTACACAGTTAATTTTTTGGATACTCAAAACGTTCAGTTTTTGAGAAAAGAGGATTTGCCTGCAAGTAGCCCAGATTTGAATCCTACGGACTATCATATTTGAGCCATTCTCGAACAAAAAGTTTATGATAATGTTGTCTGTTTTGATTCAACCGAACATCTGAAAGAAGCCATGTTAGCTACCTGGGAAAGTATTGATGAGAGCATAGTGAGAATGTGCATTTGTGGAACAAAGGGTTTCCGAGCAAGATTGCATGCTTGTGTTAATGTGCAATGCGCACAAATTGAAACAACTTAACTTAATTCATGTCATTTTTGTGTGAATATGCAATGATTGTCTCTAACTTGATAATCTGTTATGCAATTCACCTTTATTATAAAACTGTTACATTGTGCAAAAGAAACAAATGCAAATGATGTTTGTTGTTTGAACCTCTCCTTTGGGATTGTGTTCAGTATTTTGCAAAGCATTTTCAGAATATCATTCAAAGAGACCTGAAAATTTTAACATGTTTCCATTAATGTTTGATTCATGTATGTATGAAATTTCGAGAGGATGTCTTTTATTGTTCTTGAGTTACACCAATTCTACAAAGGTTCCGGGGCCACCCTGTATATAAACCACCAGGAGACTGTGCTTGAACCAGACTCGCCACTAACTAACGAGGAGTTTGAAACTTTCTGTGCATTCCTCGATAAGCGAGTTTTAAAAATTGCCCGTTACACATGGCCCCTTTTCTAGCGATATTGGCGCAAACGAATGAATATTTTAGGGCCGAAAATATCCCATTTGTAATGATGGGCGACTTCCACATTGATATATTAAAAGCTGACTCTTCGCAAGACAGCCTGTCGATGATATTGCGCGATAACAACCTTGCTCAACTTCTATCATGTCGAACTCTAAACATTGATTGACTTAATTGTTTGTCCAAAGTAAAATAATTTTGTTCAATCAGTAGAGAGTATCTTATCGAGCATTAGTGACCATAAATAACATAAATAAATAACATTATAAATTTCCAAAAAATTCAGATTTTTATTGTATTCGTTTTTTACTTGTATTGTGCTTACATGATTTTTTGTATTTCCAGTATCGTTTACAACAAAGAAAGCGGTCATTCGAAAGGCTTCGGTTTTTGAGAGTGTTAATCGAGAGGAAATTCTGCAAGAAATGCCGACGAAGTTATTATTTGCGAAAATTGCACGAAACAGCGTCGCAGCAGACGTGCAGTCAACGGTCGCTGGTGCGAAAATTCGAGAAAATCCGCCGAGCCGTCGCGACGGACAAGAAATCTGTCAAAATCCGCGCGGATCGGCGATTTCTGTGAATTCTATCAACGACGGCGGTGAAAAGATATTCGATCCGCTGAAACTAATATTCGACGTCGACGAATTGCGAGTGCTGTCACAGCATTTTCTCGACGAAGAAACGGAAAATCGAATGTCTCAGCGAGCGACGAAAAAATGCAAAAAACTGAAAAGAAGAAAACTGAGCACAACTGAAACGATTGAACTAATGGCAGACATGAATAAACACGTAGAAATGCATAAAAAAAGCCAGTGAGGCCTTGCTATAAGCGATAAAAACTTGTCGTTTTCGGTTACTTTTCAATCCGTCGCAAGCTGGTTTGTGAATTACAATGAGAAAAAGAGTAAAATTCAACAAATAACAAGAAAAATCAACAAATTCTGCAAAATGTATTGCAATCCGGACAAGGAAACGCCTCGAAATGTTACCATCCTTTAATATTGCATACATTCGGAGATTTTAGAAAAAACCATTAGTGTTAAAGATCTCGGTGTAACATTAGATTCGGAACTGCCTTACAGAGCTCATTTAGACAGTGTACTGTATGTCCCACTACGTCGCAGAAAGTTATGCAGCTGGCAAAAATTCGTCCGTTTGTACCAAACAAAACTTTTCAAACTATCGGAGAGTCACTCGTCGTCAGAAAATTGCAATACGGGATAATAGTTTGGGGAAATTTCGACGCCATTCACCTAAAACGAGCGCAAGGGGTAATCAACTTTGCAGCCAAGCTGATTTGTGGCAAAAAGCGGAATGGTCGGGCCACACCTTGTATTAAAAAACATGGCTGGCTTAGAATCAAAGAAATATACAATCATCGATCGGCTGTAATGGCTTACCAAGTAAGCCGAGGATTGTTACTGGATTGTATTCGAGAACGATTTGTTTATCCGAACCACCAGTATGGTACAAGTTTCGCCAAAAAGGGGCTGAACTTTATTGAAATCTTCTCGCTATCGAAATCAGGAAGGTGCAAATTTTGCAGCAGAGCAATACATGTATGGAATGCGCTCCCTGACTCGAGTAAAATGTGCAAATCCCTAAATGAGTTCAAAAACAAACTGAAGCTCGTTCATATCGTAATTTAGCGCCATAATACTTCAAAGAAAGATGTTACCATTGTTTCTTGTTCTTTTCTATATTGTTGTTATTTGTGCAAATTATTGTAAGGCCTTCAGTTCTCACCGCACCATGTACTTTGTATCACCTTGCATTTGGTAAGCAGTAAGAGCTGGTTGTACTCTTACAGTCAGATACTTGTGACGAAATAAAAATTGAAATTGTCTGACGCCATACTTTACATTCGTCAGTGCTTTGTGATGCAAGGGTGGAGTAAGGTCGGCCTGTAATTTTTTCATTGAGAACACTTTACATTCGTCAGCATTTATTTTACGATTCGGTAGAGAGGTTGATAAGAAAATAAACAGTTTTCAGTTTCATTTATCATAATTGGTAATAAATTGCATCTTATAGCGTGTTAACAAGCAATTTTTTCCACGAGCTAAAAAACAATCTTGAAGGCTCATAATTTTTTAATCAACTTAACAAATGAAAAAAACAAAATTTCATCATCATACAGCGCCAAATTTTCGAATGTGCAACGTCGGCGGAAGGCGTTTCGTAGAACTTTCTTTGTCGATTTCGAACACGTCGCCGTTCTGCAATGAACAAAATCGACACAGCCATTTAACAGTTTTATTTTCATTAATAAACAATTGACCATCAGGTTCACTTGGTTTCTAGACAGAAATTATCACGGTACATTAATGCGTAAATCCAATTGTAATAAGCTTTACCTTGTCAGTTGCAAAAAGGATTGTCTTTAATTCTACTATTACCGCCGTATTGTTGTTCTTTGGAACGTCTCAGGGGAATTAATTACATCTTTACCAAATGTTGCGCGTTTTAAAAATGCTATCCGTATGTTTAACTTTTCTCGTTTTATCAAAGGACGACGCTTTTGAGCATGTTAGCTTCAGTCGTTCTAGTTTTAAGCACTGTAATATTCGATTATTATGCATCTTTTTATCCTTTTGTGCTTTCACGAATAAATTACAAATTACAAAAACTACAAAATTTCGACCATATTTTCGTTTATGGATCGTCGCAACTGTTTTTAGTGAAGAAATCAGAAGTATGCAAATATTGAGTCACTGGACAACTATAGTCAATGAACAACTATAGCCGCTGGGTAAATATATCCATTTGGCGTCTATGGCCACTGTGCAACTATAGCCTGAGAGAAATATAGTCATTGGACAACAGTAATCAATAGACAACTGTTGTCATTGGCCAACCGTAATTATTGTACAACTATAGTCAATGGATAAATGTCGTCTCGAGACAAGTTGGGGGACAATCTATTTGGGCTATAGTGCCTACTGGACACTAGTTGGAACGTTATGAAATTAGTTACAAAGGACTCGACAGAAGTTGTAAGACTCAAACAAACAGTCAGTGAGGGCCGGTTGGGTTATCACTCGAACAAACGACAAAAAAGAATTAAGAGATAAGTCGAAACGCTGCTGGATATGAACTTCAAATCACTGGCCAATATCACTCTACATCACTCTATGAAGTGACGCGCCGTCGTCGATCGGACACGTCTCATTGCAAAGTGTATGCTAAGAAAATGCTTATTTTCCTCGATAACTGTTTATTTTAAAATTATTATAGGCTTCGCGGAATTAAGTTTACGTTCGGATACGCCATTGTCAAATGTTTCGATGGCGAGTGCGAGTGTAAGCTAAAAAAACTAACATTTTCTGCACTAACAATATTTCTAATTTTTAAATACCCGAGCAAAATTTCGTTTTCAAAATAAATGAGCAGGTTGAAGGTCGGCTTGAAAATTAATGTGCATATTATCTTCCATAGAGCTTTACACCCGTTAGTAATGTTCTACTACTTAAGATATTTAACTCAATGGGAAGTATAATTTGGAGCGGACATGCTCGTTTACAGAAATTTACAAGATTTGCAGGCTATTTTAACAAAATTTAATCGCTTTACTGCGAAATTAGCGGGAAGTCTACGTTTAACGACTTTTCTACCTTCGAAAACAAATATTTGCGTCGGATTTTGCTCGAAATCACGCAATTTTCCGTAACAATGACTCAACCGGGCAAAAATCTCACGATGACCATTCCCGAATCGGTGACGATTATCGCAAGCTGCATTTCGCGCATGGTCGACGCGTCGAAAACGAAAAATGCAAACTTTTCATGAAGAATCATTTGAAATACAAAAACGCCGAACCGACGCCGATCGTCGATTTGGACGAAACGCTGCCGGCGCCGATCATTTCTACGAAGCAACTATGCGCGAGTTAATCGAGGAACTTCTTCAAGAAATGTCGACAAAGTTATTATTTGCGAAAATCGCACGAAACAGCGTCGCAGCAGACGCAAGAATCGTCGGGCGAGTGCAGTCAAAGGTCGCTGGCTCAGAGAATTCGTGAAAATCCGCTGAGTTTCCTCGACGGACAAGAATCCATCAAAGTCCGCACGGATCGGCAATATCTGTGAATTCTATCGACGACGGCGGTGAAAAGATATTCGATCCGCTGAAACTAATATTCGACGACGACGAATTGCTAGTGTTATCGATGGAATTCACAGAAATCGCCGATCCGCACGGATTTTGACAGATTTCTTGTCCGTCGCGACGGTTCGGCGGATTTTCTCGAATTCTCTGCACCAGCAACCGTTGACTGCACTCGTCCGACGATTCTTGCGACTGCCGCGACGCTGTTTAGTGCGATTTCTCAAAAAATTTTGCTAAATAATGGAAATTTGTTGAGAATTTTACGTGCAAAATTTCGTTTTCAAAATAAATGAGCAGGTTGAATCTCATCAGCCTTATGTCAGTCCTCATTGTTTTTTCTAATTTCGGAATAATTTGAATTTTCGAAATCAAATCGAATTTCGCAGGTTGAAAATGCTAGCTAATTTTCAAAAAAAAAAAAAAGTAGTCGTCAAAAAACACTTTACGCGTATTTAATTTGTACTTTTTTTTGTTTTTGTAGGTGTCTTCGGTCGTCAGAAACTTTACGGGTAACAAATAAGATTTTAGTAAAGAAAAATTTCCATTATTGTTAAACTTTTTAGTCACCGATATTTTCGAGATCCTTGCCCTGGGCTTTGATTCGGCAAAAACCGTAGGAGGTAAGCGAAAAGTTAAAAGAAAAACAAATTTTCGGTTCGGTTTCTAGGTTGTCAGAAACTGAAACGTTTTCATTATTTTTCGTGTTTTTTAAAGTTTTCATCAACACTTTCGGTGTCTTACTTATCTTTTCTCATTCTTTAGTCATAAACATTCCGTGCAACGCCAGCGAAGAGCAGATGAAGGAGCTCTTTTCTCAAGTCGGACCCGTCGCAGCTTTTCGGTAAGCGTTAAAATTACCGTTGGAAAATGACCGAATTTTTGTTTTAAAACACAGAAAAGTTTTTTCGTTTTAACTCGAAAAACTGCCTATTTTTGTTTTAAAACAATAAACTAGCTTTCCATCGAAAAAAATACTATTTATACTATAATAAATAAATTCTATAAATTTTATGTTATAAATTTCGAAAAATTCAGATTTTTTGTTGTATTCGTTTTTTACTTGTTAACTTGCATCGCGTAACCGATTTTTTGTATTTCCAGCATTATCCACGACAAAAAAATCGGTAAATCGAAAGGTTTCGGTTTTTGCGAATTCGTCGACGAAGCGTCGGCGAGTCTGGCAGTGTCGAAACTAAACAACTTTGAATTGGACGGCCATCGTTTGCATGTCGAAGGTTCTCCCTAAGTGTAACAAAAAAAATGTCGCCCAGTCGCGTTTAACGTTCGGTCAGTGCATTTTTCTTGCTTTCGTGACTTTTTCGTTTTCCACATTTAAAAATATGTTGTTTTTTTGTTTCCGATTTTGTTTTTGTTTTGATTTAATGAACCGTTCATAAACTGAAACCCGGAAACTCCACCGTCGGGGAACGATTGATGTAGAAAATTTTTGCTTTCAAATTTAAAATTCCGTATCTCCCCGACACAGTTTTATCTTTGTTGTTTTTTTTCGTTCTTGTTTATTGTTTGTTTTTCTCATTCGACTCCAAGTTTACATTCGTTATCTTGTTTGTTTCATAATTTTTTTGCTTCAAGTTGAAGAAATCTGTCAAAATCCGCGCGGATTAGCGATTTATGTGAATTCTATCGACGACGGCGGTGAAAAATATTCAGCGATTTTCCGCTGAAACTAATATTCGACGACGACGAATTGATAGTGCAGTCACAGCATTTCTCGATTGTCTCAGCGGCGACGAAAAAATGCAAAAGACGTGCGTCGTATGAATGAAACGTTGCAAAAAGTCGGAACGTGTTGAATTTTGATTATTTTTGTTGATTTTTGTTGTTATTTGTTGACTTTTACTCGATTTCATCGTATTTGTTGGTTTTTATTTCAAAAAATTCATTTCAACAACAGCTTTTTCAAATTTCCAAGAGTTTGTTGATTTTTATTGTTATTTGTTGAATTTTATTCGTTTTCTCATTGTATTTGTTGTTGTTTTTTTCAAATATTAATTGCAATTCACAAACCAGCTTGCGACAGATTGAAAAGTAACCGAAAACGACAAGTTTTTATCGCTTAGCAAGCAAAAGACCTCACTGGCTTCTGTTATGCATTTCTACGTCTTTATTCATGTCTGCCATTAGTTCAATCGTTTCAGTTTTGCTCAGTTTTCTTCTATTTTCAACCAATTTTTAATTTCAAATAATCGGATAACAATTCGGGAAATCGATTTCAAATTAAGATTTAGGTTTTTACCCAGTTTTAAAAATGTTTCCTGCATATTATACATAATTATTATTTAAGGAATTGTTATTTTGCTTTTTACAGCGCTCAGCCTCGATTTCGGTTAATTGTCAAGATTAAAGTAAAAAAATTAACTTTTGATACGATATGTTTTTGGTTGTTGCTTTGTTTTGAAGAATAAATGAATTTAAATTGAAAGCACACGGCTTGTTGGGAGTCTATGTCGGGCGGTCAACGTCGACCATATGTTTTTCGACCGAGCAAATAATGTGCGTTGTTCGGACGAGATAAAAAGAGTGAAAGTATAGACTTTGATTAAGTTTCTGGATTTTACTTCTGCATCCTTATTTATTTTACATAAAATCAGCCATGAAGCGACCACGTCACCGTTGTGCAGCGAACAAAATCGACACAACCATTTAAAAGTTTTATTTTCATTAAACAATTGATCGTCAGGTCCACTTGGCTTCTAGACTGAAATTATCACGGCACATTAATATACTTGTCCATTCAATATAGTTGTCTAAAGGCTATAGTTACCCAGAGGCTACAGTTGTTCAGTGGCTATAATTGTCCAGTGATTACAATTGTCTAATGACTACGTTGTTCCATGACTACAGCAGTTCTTTGGCCATAGTTGTCTCTAGACTAAGATCCAGTGACTATAGTTGTACAGTGACTATAGTTGTCCAGCAATTACAGTTGTTCAATGACAATAGTTGTCTATTGACTATAGTTCTCTAAAGGCTACAGATGCCCAAAGGCTATAGTTGTCCAACGACTGTAGCTGTCCAGTGACTCCAAATTTGCATACTGGTGGTCTCTCTAGATATTGAAAATGCGTTTCCATCAATAGATAGGGACTATTTATTTAGAGCTATAGAAGTTTTCCAATTTGGTAAAAATTTTGGAAAGTGGATTCGAACCAAGTACAGAAACGGTGGTATTAAATAATGGTTACACAACAAGAGTATAAGTGTACATAAAGACGATAACCGCAGGGTTATCCATTATCACCATCATGTCTATTCGCCGAAGATACCACGTCAATGGCGAAAAATGATGAGGAGTGCATGTGGAAAGTTATGGAGGAATTTGAGATAGCTGCAGGACTGAGGATAAATAAGCAAAAAGTCGCAAATAATACAATTGTAAAAGTCACAAATTTGTAATTACAAATGTGATTTTATTCCGTTTCATAAAGCAACAAATCTGTAGTGACAAATCTGTGAAATTTTCTGATTTGTAAGTACAAATTTACTAATTTATAATTTGCAAGTACAAATTTACTAATAAGCCATTTATAATTACAAACGAATTTTCGTAAAAATACCAGGTGGGCCATGAAGGTATCCGGGGTTTCATTTTATAATAACTTTTGTAATACTTAAAAGATTTTGATAAATTTTATCTCAAAATGTTCAGAAAAGCTTCAAGTTTTATTCATATTACATATTCATATAATAATTATATTATTATTACACTTATTGTTTGCCAGATTTTCAAAAAATCTGGGAATTGTAATAAAGTCCTCAATTTTAAAGGTAGATGATGAGTCATAGAGAAAATAACAAAAAGTTGGAATGAAAGGTAAATGAAACTGATATTTTTAAATTCGTTTGACCTAAAATTTTCATCAGTGGTCTCCTACATTATTAAATAAACTTCGAATGGCTTTCTCTGTCACTGAAAAAGCTAAAATTGCTGCCTGATTTGAATGGACGAAAAGTGTAACAATTTTTCAGCGAAAATTTCGGATAGAGTTTAATTGTGAACCTCCAACTGATAAAACAATTGTCAAACGGCATAAGTTACTTAGCGAAACTGGCAATGCGAAAAGACCACTTTCGATTAGGACTGAGGAAAATGCTAATCTTTTAATCTAATCAGCAACATTTCAAAGATGATCCACACACATCCACTTGAAGAGCTGCTAATGCACTACTGTAGATATGAGCAGAACCACAATTAGACGAATTCCAAAGGATCTTAAATGGCATCCTTACAAAATCCAAATTGTTCAAAAATTTTTTGCTGAGGATAAAGTGAATCAGTTGGAGTTTGCGACATATGAATTAAATCAAATAACTGAAGATCCGAATCATTTGGTCAATCCAGCATTTTCAGATGAAGCACACTTTCATTTAGATGGTGATGTAAGTCGCCATAATTTCAGATATTGGGCGCAGGAAAATCCTAATTGGGTTCGAGAGAAGGTCTGCATTCTCCCAGAACAACGGTCTGGGCTGCAATTTGGGCGGGAGATGTAATTGGACCTTTTTTTTTATTGATGAGAATGTTACCAGTGTGCGATATCTGGCATTGCTAGAAACTCATTTTTGGCCGGAAGTTGAAGTTCGAGGTTTGTCGGATGACATTATTTTTATGCAGGATGGTGCTCCACCTCATTGGGGTATAATTGTTAGGAATTAGCTCAATCAAAATTTGCCAGAACGTTGGATGAGATGCAGATCTCCAAACATGCCCTGGTCGCCTCGCTCTCCTGATCTCACACCTTGCGACTCCTTTCTGCGGGGTTTTGTTAAGTCCAAGGTTTATATGACACGTCCTAGAGACATTTCTGATTTAAAAGAACGAATAAGAGATGCTTTCAGAGAAATTGCAGTCGAAATTCTGTCAAATTTTGCCTTGTCAAAACTATACTTCACATTCCAAGTTCATTCCGAGTCAATTTTCGGTCGCTGAGCGTCGTTTGAAATCATTGAATTTTATTTCCAAAATCAACACTCCATTGTTCTAACGCAGAGAGCATACATGCGCTATTTCCATGTCAGAAATTTTTTTTTGGAGACTTTTTTTGGGGGTTACCTGAAGGACCGAGTGTATGTCAATAAGCCCCGGACCATCCAACAACTTAAAGACAACATTCGGGATGAAATTCAATCTCTGGAGCCAGACATGTTAAGAGCTGTTATGGGAAATGCCATAGAAAGAGCCCATATTTGCGAAGCGGAAAATGGGGGTCATTTAGATGACATAATTTCTATACATAGTTAAAAAAATTCCCATTTTATGTACTTATTATATAAAAAATAAATACAAATAATTAACAAATAAAAAATTTATTCAATTTATGGCAAAGCGACTTATGGGCCACTCTGTCTTTCTTTCAAACGAATAGCCAGACCAACAGCATGCTTACAGGTATATTTCTTCATCCCAACAAAGCAGTTACAGTTGTAGCCACCCATTGGATTTCAAACAAGCACCCAAACATTGAAACGTGTGATGGAATACTCTTCCCACGAAGCGCACTGAAAATCTGATTGCATCCTTAAGTATGACTGTGCATTTTCTTGCAAACGTGCACCATGTTCTGCCTGAACATCTGGCAAAGTGACATACAAATCCTCACCATTGGCTCCTTTGACGCGAAGCAAGGGATGTTTCAACTGGCTCCATTGCCACCATTCAGTTTGCTGCTGGAGGGAAAGGGTTTGTACTGTAGCAAACGTGTCTATATTCAAGTTTTTTGACCAGGGTTGTACGATTTGCTCTGTAACTGCTAAAAACTGCCGAAAAGGTAAGCATGATCGCAGAGTATGGGATTCCTTGATCGTTCTATTCGTACGTTCAAGACCATTATTGGTACTAGGATAGGAACAAAAGCCTTCGAACCAGCCGCTCACAGTGCTATCGATTCACTGAGACTGCATATATTCTGAAAACGATTGCAAGGCGTTATTTTTGATCCATTTCTGATAAAGCAAAGTGAAAGCTTTTTAAATTGATCAGTAGTTTCAGCCAACTGAAGCATTTCGATATCATGACGAATGGATATGCATAGTTTTTATCTTTATTTTCAAAAGCTGTTTGTCAATGTTTCGGGGAACATGAGTCCAGCACATAGCACGCTTACTACTGGAAGAATTTCGGCGACCGCTATGGAAATACTCAAGGCACCATCACCAGAACTACTGCGGGTTCATATTCAATTCCAATCCTTTGCAAGCCAGTGATCACGGAAGCTAAAAGCATTTTGAAAGCTTTAGTGTCCTTATTAGAAGACAAAGCCAGAGCAACGAGATAAAATTTGTGATTAGCATCAGATGTTCCGCAGATAAGCACTGGAAAACTGTACCACAATAACTTATAAGTAGCATCAAGTTGCAGAAAAGAAGTTTTAGGCAAAACGCCGAGTAATTTCTTTGATGACATCACAAACTGGAAAACAAGTGCATTTCCTCTTGACTCAATAAAATGTGTCAAAACAAATGGAGCATCAGGATCTTCAGGAATATCAGAGCAAGATGCAGTCCAAGAATTAAAACCGCTGGAAGTAAATACACTGTTGCCAAAGTGCTTTTTCTTTAAATACTGGATAAAGTTATTTAATTGAATGTTTGTAGGAACAGGCAAATTGAGCTGTTGCAATTTTTGAATAATTCTAGATGGTGGAAGGTTATCTTTGATACCTTGCTTTATGATTGGCTCGGATGCATAAGCAACACCCCAAGATGGTGTTTCATTTAAGGCGTTGTGATCGTGATCGTTTTGGTTGTACTGAACTGTAATTTCTGTTGAATGTGCTGAATACATGACACGGAGCTGGTATTGACATGGCTTCCAGCCTTTTTTTCATCGATACCAGCATCGATAGTAAACCTTTTCTCCCACTTCAACACAACATATGAAATCTTTGACAACACCTTCTCTTTGGGCAAGAAACTACTCATTGAAATCCGAATTTTCAGAAAATTTCTTTATCATCAACCACTCCTGATCATTTCCTCGAAATTTTTTTCTAACAGGCTGATCATCCACTTTGGAGAGAATGCTACTGTCACTTTCGTCAAAAGTTTCAACTTCCATGAACTCAAAATTTGCAGCCATTGAGTCTCAACAAATTTTTCAAGCAAAATATGGGCGAAAAAATATTTAACCGAGAAATTTCTTAAATTGTATAAATTTGTCAATTTTTCCGTGCGTGGGAACAAAGTAGAAACTGTTTCCTTCTAAAGAAAGTCATACTTAACTTGAACATCATTTTAAAATGAACAAAAAAATAAATCGATAGTATCGATCAAAATCGAGAAACTAAGCAACTTTGTCTTGATTTCCTAAAAAAAATAAATTTTTTTATTTTCCCTAATTTTCAAAAGGTCACACCCACCCAGAAAGGTTGCTTTGTCTATTTTTGCCACAATTTTATTGCCGCCTTATTCAGTAATATTAGTCGCGTTTTATCTTTTGCCGCTGAAATCATTAATATTTGCCGCTAACATAAATTATATCGTTTCGATATTTAACTCAATGGGAAGTATAATTTGTAGCGGAAATGCTCTTTAGGGATGTTTACAAGATTTACAGGCTACTTTAACAAAATTTAATAGCTTTATTGCAAAATTAGCGGCAAATCTACTTTTAAACCGCTGAAAACAAATTTTGCGTCGGATTTTCCTCGAAACTGCGCAATTTTCCGTAACAATGACAACCGGGCAAAAGTCTCACGATGACCATCCCCTGCAGCCTCATCTCCACCCTCTTCAAATTTGTTGTTTGAACTGTATTCTTTGAAAAAAGTGCCAATTTGTCGCCGTATTTTGGTCGGTACAGTCAATTTGAAGTTTCAGATTCGCTTAATCGAGTAAAACGGATCAAAGATTGTGTCGAATTTATTTTAAATTCAGCAAAGTGCGAAAAGAGGAAGCAAAAACGAATTTCAGATGTGTGATTCATAAAAATGCCCGAAAATGTGAAATTCAACTCGCAAAACTTGCCGCAATTTGATCGATAAGTGTCAAGAACCACCGGTAGCCAGGTCCAAAATCTGAAGAACAAAAAACAGTTGCTAAAAACAGCTCTACGATCAACGATCAACGATCAAGATAATGTCATGTCGCGTCATGTCATGCCATGACATGATATGACATGTCATGTCATGCCATGTCATATCATGTCATGTCATATTATGTAACGTCATGTCATGTCTATGGAACTATAGTCCTTACTAAGAACATTCCGTGACCGAGATCAGCTATGGCTCGCTCCCTCGCCCTCCAGTGCCGCTTCAGTGGCCGGCGCCTGTCTCGTGACTATCCTAGCAAATGCTGTGACTTCGGCTTCCTTGGCCACACCGGTTATACCGCTGAATGTTCCGTCGAACCTCGGCGCTGGTGGGTCGCTGTAGTCGGGATCAGTGCCGGGCGGAGCTACGACTTGATTATGATGTTCCCGCTCGGGTACACCATCTCGAAACAGACGTCCTTGCGGTTGCAACCCTGCAAGTAGACAATGGCGCATAACAATAAAGTTGTCATTGTTTTCACTGGCTAAAGTTCATTACTCAACCAATTGAACTTACGGTTAGAAGATCATAGATATCATAGATTATCGTCCAGCGCCAAATTTTCGAATGTGCAACGTCGGCGGAAGGCGTTTCATATAATTTTCGTTGTCGGATTTCAATTGGGACCACGGCACAACGCATCGACACAGCCATTTAAAAGTTTAATTTTAATTCCACAACTGATCGTCAGGTCCACTCGGCTCCTTGTACTGAAATTATCACGGCACATTAATGTACTTGTCCACAGACTATAATTGTCTAAAGGCTATAGTTGCCCAATGGCCATAATTGCCCAGTGATTACAGTTATTTAATGACTACAATTGTTCCGTGACAACAGAGGCCATTGACCACAGTTGTCTCGAGACTATAGTTATCCAGTGCCTATAGTTGTCCAGTAATTACAGTTGCCAATAACAATAGTTGTCTATTGATTATAGTTGTCCAATGACTATATTTCTCTAAAGGCTATACCGGGTGGTTCACAAATTTTGTCTCAAGGAAAAATGGTCCTCAGAGGCTACAGAAGTGACCAAATGAAATGAAATTTATTCTCCATACTCATCAACCATTAGTCAACAAATATACAAAAAATTATTCAAATCTCTCTCCTTTATGTCGAATGGCCTTCCACAAACGCGATCGCCAAGAGTCGATTGAGTCACGCACTATGTCCATTGACAAATTATTCCATTCTCGGACAACAGCTTCTTTAAGCTCCCCGATACTGCGATAAAATTTTGCATTGACCCTTGCCTCCATCACACCCCAGATGCAATAATCCAAAGGATTGAGATCAGGTGAAGAGGGGGGCCATTCTTTACATGATATGAAATCGGGACATTCATCCTTGCACCACTGTTGGGTCGATTTGGCTTGATGAGCAGGGGCAGAATCCTGCTGGAATGTCCATTGACCTTCCCCACATATGATATCTGCCCAAATTTTCAAATTCCCTTCCAAAATTTCATTTTGATAATACGTGGCATTCACTTTGGCCCCTTTTTCAACAAATGTTAATAAAAATTTGCCATCGTAGCTGATCGCCCCCCAAACCATGACAGAATTCGATTTCTGAAATTTTGAATGTTTCGCACTTCTGGGGGATATCTTCGATCGATAAGGCATCATTACGCAGTTGAGAATTTTGTTTTCCCTTTACAGTTTCAAAGCCTTTTTCATTTCAATTTCTTTCCATGTGAGTGAGTGACTGAGTGTGTAAGTAGTATAAGTGTGAGTGTAAGTGTGGACAGGAGTGGGACTTAAGTACATTTGGATAGGAAGCTTCAGTGACCTATCCGAGGTGAGTTTACCATGCGGTAGTTTGAGTTGAGGTAGTTGTTAGGTGTGTAGGTCGAGCAGTACCGCACTGCCGCCAGTCTCCTTACACACGTCTGTGAGCATAGCTCCGGACATTGATGGTCCTTCTAGTTTAAGGGACTAGAGGGACTTTGGATTCCTTTAAGACGCTAGGCAGTGTCTGGTAGGCTAACCTAGACGTTGTCCAGGTGGACATCAGCGACTGTAGGGCAGTCTTAACTCACAGTAAGTCCGGACTTGCAGGCGTCCTTGTAATGGAGTTGTATGTGCAGGTGATGTGAGCGGTGTCATGAGCTGTACAGGACTGAGTGGCCAGGACTGTCAGTGGAACTTGCTTTTATAGTACGGGGGGCCTGAAATGGGGCATTTTCCATGGTCCCTTACTGTACAACGGACTCGGCTCACTAATCTAGTACCTTTTCGGTCGTTTCTACTTAGGGTTTAAGGGGTTTGGGTTTCCATATTGGTAACTTAAATTCGTAGTTTACTTTTCCTTCATGTCTTTTTTGTAATCGAGAGAGGACGCGAGTTTATCATTAGTTGTGCTTAGTTGCTTGGACCATCCGGCGCCGAGCACTAGTACAACAGGCGGTAGTTTTATTTTGAAAGAGAGCGTTTGACGCGTTAGTTACTGTCGATTGTACAAAAGTGCTGGGACTGGAGGAAGTTGATAATTTTGATAAGAGTTCAGTCTAATCTGCTAGATCCAGAGCGAAATACTATCGACTTTTTGTAGCCCAGAAGAAGGTAGAAAGAGAACTCTGAGGTCGGAGGATGAACTTTTTGAAATGCAGGTATGGCAGGAATGCGATTATGACGCTAAGGTATTCGACGCAGTCATCGAAGTGCACAGGCGCAGAAGGTACTGTGTTGGAAAGTCGCGACAGAGCATTAGCACTGGATGGCAGAGGGGCAGAGCCCCTTTACTTCTTCCAAAGTAACGAGAACACATAAAATTGTCATGAGAATGCGTAAAATCGGGCACAGTTCTAGTTTCTATTAAATTGCATGAAAAAAACAAAATTGAAAAACTCCAAAACTCCAAAACTATTGCATAAATATAATCATATTAACGAACCCGAATTCGGATTGTTGCATCAAAATACTGAAACATGAAATTTACTAGTTATAATAAAATCCAACGTCATTACCTATAGATGTGGGGTTAAAAACGAAAAATTCATATCCACAATGTCTCTGAATCACTTTGTTTGCATTATTTTCTTCATTTTGCCAAATTTAACATCGATCAATGTTGTATTGCCCATGATAAAAATAGCATACCTGTCCATCTGTCAATGCACACTGATGGTTTATGATAACGGTATGCAATCTTGTTTATTCTGATCTAAAACAATACAACAGTCTGTACAAAAATTGCAAGTAAAAACCATGTAGCTGATATAAAACTTGTGGGCAGGAATGCACTTTATTGAAGTTGCTCAGGAAGCAGTTTTAACCACTTTTTAGTGTATTTTAAACCCTTAAAAGTACAAAAAATATGTTTTTAGGGCGCGGTCGACATTTCGAGAAAAAAATTTTTTGACCAAAAATTGATTTTTTTGCCTTCGCCTTCGCGATTTTTAAAGCGCAGTTGTAATCACCTTCATACTGCTAAAAAACATATTTGTTTCAACAAATGGCGCTCAACTTAATCCGCTTACATGAAATTTGCAAGGACCAGATGAATATGCTCAATAAGCTGCAGCATTGGAAGTTAATCCCACAACAAGGCGAGTATTCATGTCTGAAGTGTAAAGAATGGCTTGAATTGCATCAGTATCCTTCGAAGTGAGTTTACTTTTTTAAACAAGCCTAAGCCCAAGCCTAGGCCTAAGCCTAAGCCTAAGCCTAAGCCTAAACCTTAACTTAAGCCTAAGCCTTAACCTCAGCCTAAACCTAAACCAAAGCCTAACCCTTAGCCTAAGCCTAAGCCTAAATCCACTGAACACTCTTTTTAAAGGCCGGATGGCTTCTTATGGGTTTGCCTGAATAAGCGGTACCAGCAATGAGCCAAGACTGCAAATTGCAATATGACAGTTGCATTTCGCTATGGAACTTGGTTTGCTTGCAGCCACTTATCTATTTTTCAACACGTGGCATTCATCAACCTCTGGATAGATAATGTACAATTAAAAGTGATCATGCGTCAACTGGATATCAGCTCGTCTCATACTGTTGTGAAGCTATTGACAGATTGCCGTGAATTGCTGTTTGACGCGTATGTGCTTAAATCTTCAGTTGATTTGGAAAAACTTGGTGGACCGGGCATCAAGTTGCAGATTGATGAATCCAAATTTGGCAAATGCAAATACCATCGTGGGTTCCTGGGTGTTCGGTGGATTCGAGGAAGGAACAGGCAAAGTCTTTATGGTCGTAATTCCCGAGCGGTGAGTATTTAGGGTACATACATTTATTTTTCTAGGATTTTTTTTCAGTGGTCGAGACACGCTCTTGCAAGTCATCAAAGACTGGATCAAACCTGAAACACGCCACGCCACATCAAACCTCCCACCGCTATAAGCTCGTCAGTTACATATAGCCACAAGAATTTTGCAGCGCGCCTATTTTAACCGACCAACTTATGACTCTGCATGCACAATTCCACGTAATTGATCCACTGGATACTCTTATCCCTAGCCATACACACCTCCCACAGTCTATTCTCGCGGATTCCATCCTGCGCGTCCGATCTTGACGCGTGATCACCAATCAGACTTCGTTTGTCCCACCATTCCTGTGAGACTGCAGCATGCAAATTCTTTCCCTCTGGTGGGACAGTCATTGCCACTCCTGCGGTGTCCAACCCAGTGCCCAAGGAATCTATTATCGATCCCCAGCCACCGACTTAACATCGCAGAAGCGGTGGGCCCCGTCGACTTCAAAATCAATCCACAATTCTCTGTACTAAACATCAATATGGCTGTACCATGGGAGCGCCCGTATCCATCGGCTCCCACCGGCTCCAGTACCCAAAGATTCAGAAGGTACCAGATTCATTAATCTGGATATCTGACAACCTCTATAAGAGACGGTCCGCCCTCCTCCTTTACCACCTCAATACCTGGTAATCCGGACGATGACATGTCGATGTGTGACTCAGCGCCGTTAAAACGAAAATCCCTTGAACGGGTGATGCCAGTTTCACATCCAACTGTGGCTCATCCTTTACGGGCTCGACGACGTTTCGTTGGCTGGCGGTTGGCAGCTTCAACGGGTTGTCCTTATTCCCTTTGGCGAATTTATTTTTCTTTGCTGGCATAAATCTACAATAACACTATGTAACAACATTTTTGTTTATCTTCGTTTTTCAATGTTTCTTAGTTAATTCAAGCACGCTGAATTCAGTGGTGACATTGGTTTTGCTGTAGCATCAATATTTTTTGAAATAAATGAAAAAAACGTTTTCATATTTATGCTGGAGACTATTAGAGTAATACCTGAATAACGCCATACTATTTGCCAAATTTAAGTACATATTTGTTCTATTTTATTTAGTTTCAGGCTTTAGCTATTGCCTTATTTGTGAATTATGTCAAGTCGATCCTGCAAGCTTTGTCCTGACTCAGTCTGTTATATTTGTGGCTACTACATTGGACCGAAACAGCCCAAACACAACACTGTCAACAGGACAGAATTCTATTCAGCATGCCATGCTTATTTTGGAATGCCTATCAGGATAAGCCAGGGGCACCACACAACTGCTGTGGTAGCTGCAGATCAACTCTAGAAGGATGGCTGCGTGGCACAAGAATATCAATGCTCTTCGCAATCCCAAGAATATGGAGAGAACCGACCAACCATCACGATGATTGTTACTTTTGTATGGTGGACATTTTAAAGTATAAAAAGCCAAAGGACAGGTTAACTCTATTTATCCAAGCGTGCCATCCTCCATTGCACCAGTTTCACACAATAATGAACTCCCTGTTCCTACGCCACCTCAATCAGCAGAGGCTTGTGCATATCTTTCCAATGCGGACTCGCCAGATGAACTCGGTGATGACTGTGATTTCGAGGAACAAAATACATCACCTCATTTCCCTAATGAACAAGAAATTGATGACTTAGTGCGTGATTTAGGACTCACTAAATCAAATGCAGAGCTCTTGACATCACGCCTGAGGGAGCGGAATCTATTAGATTCTAGTTGCAGGACATCGAAGTACCGAAAGAGACATGAAGCACATGCAGCTTTCTATACAGTTTCTATAATTGAATTTTCCAACATTTTATAATAAAATTTCCTAACAACTTGAGCTAAACTGTAATTGAAATTTATTTTCGAAATTTCATTTAGAAAAATTTAGATGGTGAGGAGAAACTCAGCGCCAACAAAGAATTCAATTTGCCAACTTCATTCAATGATGGAAAACTCTACAAACACCTCGTTGACTTGTGATATATCAGAAAAAACAGTGGTTTTCCTCGAAACTCTTGTATATTTTGTTTCATCACCGGTTGAGTTTATTTTATGTGTTACTATTCGCGTTCCTTGCCTGTTTGCGTTTTACAAAAAGGTGAAAACAAAATCTGTCTACAATTATCAAATTTTCCTTTTATGGCTGGAGTCACTGGAAATTGCAGCGTACTTTTCGTTTCAATGTCTTACAAGTGGTGCCAAGATTCGTACACTTGTAGGAAAAACTACTTCATCATGTGGTACAGTATCCATATGTCTATCCCACTAATAAACGCATTTTCAGTGGCAAAGCTGACCATTGCGGTTAGTATGGCCCTCGATCGCCTATTTGCACTTAGTCGACCATTGATACACAGAAATATTCGCCACAGGCTACATCAGAATGTGGCTTTAGCTACAGCGCTCATTTTGGGACTAGCAACCAGCATTTCTGATAGTTGGCTTATGGGATTCAATTTACAAAATGGTTTGTATACAATTTTATACAATGAAGATTTCGCTAATAGCTCTCTAGCTAAATTTGTGGCGTTGTTAAGAATTGTTTTGCGTTTTATTGGCCTGGTCCTTTTAGTTGGCAGCAATCTGGCACTCATACGCATGCAAAGAAATCATCAAATGAAAGTTGCTCCGATGAAGGTTGATGGTGAACAAACTGTCGAACGGAAGAAGAAAGGCGACAAGGTCATTCGTTTGACAATATGTCAGTCTTTTATAATGGCTATCGAAATGATCGAATATATCTTGTATTACAGTCTGGAATATATGGCTGTTGAGTTCACCGCTTGTTACTTGAATTTAATCGATCCAATCATCGATATTTTGTATATAATCATGACAATTTCTAATTTGTTCATTGTTCTGGTACTTGTGAAACCATTTAGAAGTTTGGCGGCTTGGTGTAGTAAAGAGCCTGTATCCATGCTGCATCCATCGAATCGGCAGGATGGAAACTGAGAAACACATTTGCAAACAGTTAATAATTGTTGGATATTGGTGGTATTGGCATAATTCCACCTGATTTGAATTTTTGTCTGCAAGCAGCAGCTGTAATGATTTCTCCAGTCGTTGAACATTGTATCGTAGAGAATTTTAGAGTATTTAGTTCTTTAATCAGATTGGGGTGAAATATCCTTTATTTTTTTGTAATACATGTCGTACTATAGTTCATATTCATTTTGTGTATTTTTGTCTTCAGGGATATTCTTCGTTTCGCAGTCATTTACATGTGCAAGCTGAAATATTATAGAAACTGAGTCCTTGATTGTCGAACAGAGTCGTGCTTGTAACGGGTGTCCGGGAAAATTTGGAACAACTTTTCTGTTGCATTTTCTGGCTCTAGCAAAAAGGTTTTTCTACAAACAATATACCGTTCGAAAGGGGAGAGA